>CM076581.1:1404213866-1404272044 GCA_034641835.2 Pinus albicaulis | reverse complement strand
CATCGTTGTTTCGTTTCTTTACAATAAGCATAATTCGTTCTATTATTTCGCTGTTACCATAAAAGCTTTACTGACTCGTATATGATTTGAATTTCTGTTCCTTTAGTTTATAATCTATTGTAATTGATGGTTGCATGGTGAGAAGCTGTCGACAGAATTGAAACATAGGAATCTAGTGCTTTGAATATGTTAGAATTGTAATTGCTGTTTAATTTGCGTTGCTGTTCCATTTCTGTTCATCACTTATTTATAATCTTCAATTGGTAGACAGAATAGTTGTAGTCACACATTGTTGTTCCTTTTCAGATTGCATTTTGTTTAAGCTGCTTTCATCAAATTTGCTTTCGGTTTGATTTCTTTAAGATCTCCAACTGTAGAGGATAGAGGCTTTAGCTTCCCAGTCCCCAGATTGGTCATCTTGCATCGATTTCTAAGGGAAAGAGTTACCGCTACTGCATCCCTGATCGATGTTCTGCAAAGATTGAAGTAGTTTAATCTTTCCATTCATGTCACTGTAATTAGGTTTCTTTTCAAGCATTAGTTACTTTTGATTTTGTTATCTTATACTACATCTTCACAACATTTCTCTTAGACAATTGCAACCTCATACAGAGTACACTCTTGGAATAAAAAGACGCTCCCGGATTGATGATTAATGTGGACTAATTAGGTGTTCAAAAGAGACCTTTTTATGACTCGACATTTTGGCGCTGTTGCCGGGGAGAGTGTATGCCATTTTAAAAGTGTAATGCACAGCTAATTTTCTTCTTCTTGTGAAGAATTGGGTATTAAAGATGGAAGGTAAGAACCTGCACACTGGGAAAGAAACACACTTTCTCGCAGCCCGCTTTACAACAGAAGTAGGTAAGCTTATTTCTTTAGGTAGGAATGAAGGTTTGTTTCTTTGAATGAATAAATCAACTAAGCGAAACAAAATTCCTCCTAAAACTGAAAAACCTAAGGGACCGGTGACCCTTGGGCGCACAACCTTTATTGACGAAATCCTTAAAAGAACTGAATCTCAGCCATCAGTAGGATTTAAAAGAACTACTTCTAGACAGCCTACTAGTTCCCTTCAGGCTACATAATCACCATCTGAAGCCTTTGCTGAGATGCACAGTGAAACAGAGGGAATTGAGCAAGATTCCCAAGAAATTGAGAATCCTTGCACAGGTTTCCTTCACGAAGGGAACGCTAGCAATCTCCAAGAAGGAGAAGGGGAAATAGGAGATATCACAAACTTGGAATCTCCTATTGAAACTGCCCAAACAATAAGTAGCCCAGATAAGGTAAGTGTTGTTCAACTTATCCGGAACCAAGGTTCTAGATCACCTCAAACAGTAAGGCGACAGGAAAAAATTATTATCCCAGATAAAGGGAGTGTTGTCAAAACTATTCCTGCCCCTACTCATCAACCTAGAAATTCCTTGGAAATCCCAGAGAGATATTGGCATATCTTCGATCAAATGGCCCAGAACCAAAACCAGAATCAGCAGCAGACTTCTAAGCTGCAATATCCTATAGTAGATACTGCAGTTAATGCACCCATGAAAGCTATTCCTCTTCAACATATTCCCACATTCCACGGCTTAACATCAGAGGACCCAGATGCGTTTTTATTTGAGTTTGATGTGTTGTGCAGAGGATACGATTACACCACCGATGCCCAAAAACTAAAACTATTCCCTTCTACATTAAAAGGGGCAGCCCTACGATGGTTTATGGGATTAGGTGGGGGTGTCATAACTGATTGGGATCATATGAAGGCTGCATTTTTAAAGAAATATCAAGATTATTGCAGGTCTTGGGAATTAAAAGATGAGATATTCCAAATGACAACAAAACCAAATGAGACCCTGGAAGAGTATGTGGAATGGTTTCAATATAATCTTCAGAGATCCCCTTATGCATCTTTACCCTTACCTGATAATGTTTTGAAAACCACATTAATTAGGGGAATGAAAGATCAATGGGTTGAAACATTGAATATTATGGGAAAAGGTGACATATATCAGGAAAATTATCCTAACATCATTGATTTGTGTATCAGGTGTTCGAGGGGAAATTCGAGGTTGAAATCAGCAGAACGTGATAGGATCACAAGGGAAAATAAGATCTCTAATGAAGGTGTGACTCGTGCAGATATTTGAAATCTGCTGGAAGACTTTAAGACAGACATACTTGGGACTCTAACAACACAATTCGATATTATGCAAGCCAAACAGAAACAGGCAGAAGCAGAGCAGAATTTGGCAATATTCTGTCCCAGATGTAGAAGGAAGCATAGCCACAAAGAATGCCCATCGGATGTGATTAAAGTCTGTGCCATTTTCACGAAAGATAACCCTACAGAAGGATGTCCTTCGCTTCCTGGCCTAAAAGCAGTCTATAAGGAGGCAGAAGAAGAATCGGAAGTGGTATGTCTGCTTAATCAGCGCCGACAATGGCAGCCACGACCATAAGGTATGCCAAATGATCCATTTTCTTTTCAACCTCCTCAATATAATACTAAAAAATATAGTGGGATGTGGCAGAATCAACCATCTTTCCCTAATTGGTCACAACATCCATTTCCTCCCACATCTTGGCCAAATCAAACAAATCAAAATAATTTGCCTAACTTTCCTTTCTATCCACCTTTCTGGCCTACACAATGGTCCCCTTCTACTTCTCAGAGTCAGGCCTGGCAGTCAAACTGGAAAAAACCTACAAATCAGCCAGCTGGATCAATTCCTCTCTCTCAACCTACACTGCCAGCTCCTTATACAAACCCCCAGACCAATTTAAGACCACAACTCCCAGCCCAACCCAACCCAAACCCAAAAAATAGGCCAGTTCAGTCTGTTCAAATCATGGAACCCCCAGAAGTAGAAACTGAACTGAGGGAGTGTAATGATCTTCAATTAAGGTCTGGGCGCATAGTCGAAACAGAGAGAAAAAATGATGTCCACATTGAAGATCCATTACTTGTAGAACAAACAATACAAAGTGAGAAGGAAGTTAAACAACAAAATCAACAACGAAGTCAACAACAAGTAACAACTTCCTCTCCACCATTCCCAGAACGATTAATTATACCTCGTCCATTAGAACAACCTAATTTTGATCTTCTGGGAGAATTAAAAAATTTGTGTATAAAAATCCCTCTCCTCCAAGCTATTCAATATATTCCTATATATGCAAAAACTATTAAGGAATTATGCATAAAGAAGCCAAAGAGGAGAACAACAACCAATCCTACTGTCCAAATAGTCGGTACCTTATCTGACTTATTATCAGGAATGGAAACACCCATCAAATATGAAGACCCAGGAAATCCTATAGTGACAGTGCAGATCAATGGCCTATCATTTCCAAATGCCTTAGTTGACTTGGGGGCAGCAATCAACATTTTAACAACCACCACCTGTCAAAAACTTGGCATTACATCACTGGAACCAACAACAACCTTGTTGGAATTGGCTGACCGATCAGTAGTCAAACCAGAAGGTATACTACAAGATGTAATGGTATCTGTAGATTCCTGGGAATACCCTGCTGACTTCCTGGTTATCAATCCAAAGAATCGACTAGATGGACATCCGTTAATTCTAGGTAGACCTTGGTTGGCAACTGCCGATGCCTATATTGGATGTCGACAAGGCAGCATGACAATTACAAGGGGAAATTATGTTAAGAATTTAGCCCTATATCCCCCAGCCCAGCCAAGTCTATCAATAATCACAACAAGAAAACCACCTGCATCATACCTTATGGAGAATATGAGATCACCTCTAACCATAGAAAATGCTCTTGATTTTAAAGATCAAATAGAGGATGATATCATTAATAATTTTATTAATAAGTCACAGACCAGATCTCATTTGCAATGTCACATGATCAAAGCAGCATTCGATAATAAAGAAGAAGAAGATCCTTTCAAAGATATTCCTGATCAAACAATACCTACTACTTCTATGAGCAATAGCAAGGTTGTAGAAATTGAGCCAGGAAAAACTTTAAATATTAATAAAAATCTCACTGCTGAACAAGAAGAGAAATTGGTCCAATTATTACGAAAATACAAAGCAGCCTTTGCATGGGATTACCCCGACATGAAAGGAATTGATCCTCAATTGTGTACTCACCACATTTACATTGAAAAATATGCAAGACCCATTCGCCAACCTCAAAGGAGACTAAATCCTCACCTTAAAGATATTGTGAAAGAAGAATTACAAAAACTATTGGATGTTAATTTCATCTACCCAATATCTGATAGCAAGTGGGTCTCTCCATTAGTGGTAGTACCAAAAAAGAATGGGAAGTGGAGGATATGTGTAGATTATCGTGAACTTAATAAAGCAACACAGAAAGACCACTTTCCCCTTCCTTTCATTGACCAGGTATTAGACACATTGGCAGGAAAGAAATTCTTTTCTTTCCTTGATGGCTTCAGTGGGTACAATCAAATCCAGATTGCCCCTGAAGATCAGGACAAAACTACTTTTACCTATCCATGGGGGACATTTGCCTACCGAGTCCTACCTTTTGGCCTATGCAATGCCCTTGCTACGTTCCAAAGGGAAATTCTCAGCATTTTTGCAGACTTAATAAATGAAGGCCTCGAAGTATATATGGATGATTTCACACCCTATGGGGATGACTTTGAGCCTGCATTGGAAAACCTAGAAAAGGTATTGCAAAGATGTATTGACACTAGGCTTTGCTTAAGCAATGAAAAGTGTCTTATGATGATGACCGAAGGAGTTATCTTAGGGCATTATATTTCAGCAGCTGGAATTCAAGTAGACCTGGCTAAAATTCAAATACTCTTGTTAATTCCTACACCTACTACACAAACAAAGGTACGTAGCTTTCTTGGATTTTCTGGTTACTATAGAAGATTTATAGAACATTATTCTCAAATAGCTACACCTTTATATGCACTAATTGGAAATGTTGATTTCACTTGGACAGATAAATATGACAATGCCTTTAATGATCTGAAGAAGCTTGTTTCAACAGCCCCAGTGCTAAGGGGCCCAAATTGGAAGTTTTTGTTCCAAATCTCATCTGATGCCTCAGACATAGCAATTGGAGCAGTACTTGGGCAGGAGGAAGACAAGAAGCCATATGCAATTTACTATATTAGCAAAAATCTATCCCCTGCTGAATTAAATTATACTGGGACTGAGAAAGAATTTCTACTTGTAGTTCATGCTATAAACAAATTTAGGCATTACATAACTGGGTATCCTGTAGTACTATATACTGACCACTCTGCCATTAAATTATTAGAAAATAAATCTGTTACAAATGGAAGAGTGACAAGATGGTTAATTTTACTGCAGGAATTCGACATCACAATCAGAAATCGACCTGGGAAAGAGAACCCTGTAGCTGACTTTCTGTCAAGAATGCCAAAGCCAACAGATATAGAAGCAGTTGAAGACCACTTTCTAGATGAACATCTCTTCGCTGTTACTATCAGAACACCGTGGTATGATGATATAACGAACTATTTGGCAATAGGTAAATTACCTAAACATCTGTCTCTTAATGAACGTAAGAAAATAATACATCGCAGTACCTGCTTCTCCTGGATTGGAGGCTACCTATTTCATACAGGTGCAGATATGAAAATAAGGAGATGCGTTAGGGAGGATGAGGTATTTGACATCTTGAAAGCATGCCATGATGGACAGTGTGGAAGAAATTTTGCAGATCGTAGAACTACCCACAAAGTTTTACGAACAGGCTACTATTGGCCTACTATCTTTAAAGATGCTAAAAAATTCGTGCAGGCCTGTGTTAGTTGCCAAAGGGCAGGTCGACCTGGGCAGTCTGATGAAATGCCTCTGAATCCCCAACTAGTGATTGAATCATTCGAACGTTGGGCCCTTGACTTCGTTGGTCCTATTAACACCCCATCAAACCGAAAAACGTACATCCTAGTTGCAACTGAATATGTCACCAAATGGGTTGAGGCAGAAGATCTTTCAAAAGCTACAGAAGACTCTGTAATACAATTTCTTTTCCAAATCTTTGTATGCTATGGCCTCCCAAGGGATATAATCACAGATGGAGGACCACAGTTTGAAGGTAACAAATTAGCTAAAACATTGCAAAAATACCACGTTTAGCACAAGATTACGACTCCATATCACCCACAGGCCAATGGAAAAGTAGAGAGCATGAACAAAGTAATCGAATCTATATTAACAAAAACAGTTGCCTCTCATAGACGAGATTGGGCCTACAGATTTCCAGAAGCATTGTGGGCATATCGAACAACGTGGAGACCTACCACAGGATATTCACCATACCATTGGTATTCAGAAAGGAACCTATATTCCCTGTATAATTCGAGGTTCAAACATTAAGAACAGATCAAAAGGTGGGTCTGGATTTGAATGAAGCCCAGGCTAAAAGGCTGCAGTAAATTAATGAGCTGGATGAAATCAGACTCTCTGCTCTTCAGCACACAGCATTAATTCAGCAATAGAGAGCCAAATGGCATGACGCCCATATCAAAGGAAGGATCTTCCACGAAGGAGATTGGGCACTCCTATATGATTCCAGGTTCCAGGATTTCCCAGGTAAACTCCAGACACAATGGCTTGGACCCTATGAAATACATAAGGTGCACGATAATGGCACTGTTACATTATTTACCATTGACGGATCTGGACATTCCTTTAAGGTAAACGGTCATCGAGTACGATTGTATCATAAACCACTCACCCGGGAATCCTTTTACCAACAGTTTCGGGGAGATTCTACAATGGAAATTCTTGTTGAAGGGGAGAAATCCTCCTTGGCACCAGTTTGATAAATCACTTTTTTTTTTAATTTTTGTACATAAAGCATTTTTTTTTCGTTTTTCGCTTGTTTTATGGAATTTGTTTTCAGGCTTTCGGTTCATATTACTTCTTTACTTCTTCATCGTTGTTTCGTGAAATCTGATTTCTTTGAAAAAAAAAATTGTTTATTTCGTTTGTTTTGCTGTTCCTTTCTAAAGGAACATCACTCTACTGTTCCTTTTGAAAGGAACAACAGTTTCACAGAAATGCCCTTACTGTTCCTTTCCAAAGGAACAGTACTTCCGTAGAATATTTTCTTGCTATTTATTTCCAAAGGAACAGCACCTTCGCAGAGTATTTTCTTGCTGTTCCTTTAGAAAGGAACAACAGTTCCGCAGATTGTTTTTGCTGTTCCTTTTAAAAAGGAACAACACTTTTTGTGTGGATTGTTTTTTGTTTTAAGCCAGCATGTTGCATTTTTTATTACTTTTCTAAAGGAAAATATATCATTTATATACAATCATACAAATTAAAGCTTACTGTAATCAACAAATCAAAAGAAATCGTCATCTTTTCAAGAAAATTGTCTAGTAATGATAAGAAAAAAAAAGGAAAAAAAGGCATGATCAATAACATAACTTTGCTATTTTATTACCATACAATTAATCTGATTGACTATTTTTATCATGATTGGTTCTTTCCCACATGTTATAATTTTCTTTGATGTTTATTTATGGAATAAGAATTAGGGCGTGTTCCTTTCTATTGAGATGTCCAGACTTCTTCCACCATCCCTACTCTTAAGGAGTGATGAGCCATCCCTTATGATTAACTGAGGAAAAGTGTTGTGTGTAAAAGAAAAGAAGAAAAAAAATATATTTCATTAATAATGATTTTGCAGATGGAGGATAGGGGGTCTCACTAAGAGCCAGCCTACCGTGATCATAGGGAAGGTAGTGAAGTGGCATTCCCATTATGGCCACCAAACCAGGGAAATGGTCCAACAGACAAATTGAAAAAATCAATGAGTCCTTGGAATAGGAGGTCTCATCACAAGCCGGCCTGCCCACCTTTCACTTCTTCCCGGTGAACGGCGTTGTGGTTTATGTGGTCACCAAGCCAGCACAATGGCCTCCGTCATGATAATCAATAAAAAGCACTTTCTCAGCATACATAAAGGACAATGGTTCCATGGGTAAGAAAGAAACTCTGTTAAGGTTATGGACACCTGTGGGAAGTAAAGCTCTACTGATGGTATTGAGTCACACTTATACACATCAATAGTTATATTTAACCCTTTTTCCTATATCTTTATTTAAATGTCAAATGAAAATATGAATCCTTTACCTTTATCTCCGAACCTATTACACATGAAAATCATTATAAGTCGATCATATTAATCCAAAGTGGTAAATAACGCAATTATATTTATGGTTATCATATGCTGTCCCTTCTCCTTGTATTTGAATCATTACAAAATGATTTTCTATTTATTAACGATTTATTACATGCATTGATTTCAGTAATTACTGCAATTTGATTGAACGTATCATAATTATGGCCGCTTTTTACTGCTGTACTGTTGCTGTGCCACACATGTTATTCTCAATTGACGGTCGAGGATGACCTTTCATTCATTTGGGGGGTGCAGATGTCTGCATGAAAATCAAACTCCAAGATTTCCTCGAACCAAACCCTTGCACTTTAGGAAATAACAAATTTTCATTGAACTATGCTGTGTTGTTCCATTGTGATTACTGTGTGTTGAGAAAATTAACAGAACGCAGAAATGGGAGGATGGCTAATTCGTAGTGAACCGCAAGTATTGATCGTCTCTGATGTTGCACGAACAATCTTAGAAAGACTGGGGTGGATTACATATTTCTTGAGAATGCAGCAACCCCATGAATCTGTGGCCACCGAATTTTTATTGAACCTACAGAAAGGATCCTCCATGGTTAGAGGAAGGCAGATCGCTGTATCCGACGAGATAATTGCAGAAGTGTCTAGCATTCCCGCGCAAGGGACTGTCTGGACTCAGAAGAAGATTAGGATTCGTGAAGCCATAAATTTTTTTCAAGATGACGGTCAGACGTTAGTCATCAAAGGTAAAGGAGTCCAGCCAGCGTCATTAGGAGAGCCATGGACAGAATTAGCCAAAATCATGCAGGCTTACATGAAGTGCGATGGAAGAAAGGATGTGGTAAGACCTCGCCACCTTAAGCTGCTAACCGTACTAAAACAGAAATTCACTATTAATTTGCCTGCATTTTTAAATTCTTTGTTGCATGATACTGCTCGTGGTATAAGGAAAGCCCAGCATGCAGATATGGTGGTCAGCCACCATTGTTTAATTTTTTTAATAGTGAGTCATAGCCTCGCCCAGCAACATACCAGCTGGGAAGAATCAATATTTTCCATCAATGGAGGGTTACCTCTACCCACTCCAAATCGGAAGAGGATGGTCGGCTCAATTGCTGAGCCTTCTACTCATAGACAGCCCCGCTGGTTGAAACGAATTAGAAGGATGGTGGAAGAACTTTCAGGTAGCAGCCAGCCCTTGGAATTGCACAGCTCAGAGGAGGAACAGCCTCCACAATTGGAGGGAGTAAGCCCCCGCACTGACGAAGAAAAGCAATTAGAGGAAGTAAGCCCTCAGAATGATGAGGAATAACAATTGGAAGGAGAAATTCGCTACTCGGACGAAGAAGAAATAAGCTGCCAATCCAGTAGTGAAAAACAACCCAGTGCAGAGGAAGAAGGAATCGAAGGAAATTCTAGAGGAGAATAAGTTGAGGGTGAAATTAGGTATTCAGATGAAGAGGAAGGAAGTTATCACACCGATGCTGAGGATGAGGACAATCATAGCATCAATAAGGATGAAACAAAGCTGCCTGAGAATGTTATCGTAAGCCCTTTACATGAAGATCAATTGGCCCAGATTTTGGCCAATATGAGTGATTATGCACAGTCGCACAGTCCCTTGGACCTAAATATAGATATTAATAAACTACCGGAATATTCTGCTATTGACAAAGAAACAGCTGGAGAAAAACCGAATGAAACAGCAAACCCTAGCGAAGCTAGGGTTGCTTCTCCTGAAGGATGTGAGTAGGAGAACAAAAATGCTGAAGCTGGAAGCCCCTAGGGGACTGCAGAGTTAACTGAGAATATGATTTCAGGAGAATTGAACCAAGGGCACGTGAATGTAGAAGAGGAGCCCCAAGGAGAAGAACAAGAAGAGAATTTTACTGAAGGCATGGCTGATATGGGCCAAAATTTTGTTGAACAAACGAGTGAAGATAGAGGAACGACTGTTCCATTAGGAAAGAAGAAGAAAAAAAAAACTGAGATTAAGAAGCTTCGAAGGGAGCGAATAAAGCTTCATAAATTAGTTGAACAGCTCAGGCAGACCATTAGGGTTCTGAGAATGAAATACATGCCTAAGCGAGCCCCTAAGAAAAGAAGCATTGCGATCAAAAGAAGCTTGAAAAAGAGAAGAGTGACCACTGATAAGAACCCTCAAGTTACAGAAGAAACCATACCTGAGCCTAATCATGAGAATGTGGAGCAACTAACAGCTGTTCCAACACAGGTTGTTCCAGAGGAACCGGTTTTGAGTGAAAATATGCAATCTAGCAGTCAGCACACTTTCAGTGAGCCGACATTGCTTAGACTTCAGGAAGAATTGACACAGGCCTGAATGGAAAGGAAGAGATTGGAGGAAGATACTGTCCCAAGAACAAGATTTCAGGAATTGCAGCAACAAATGAGAATTATTCATGAAGTAGAAGCTGAACATCATGAAAAAAGACGGAAAGCAGAGGCAAAGGCTGATAAGGTAATGAACCAACTAAAATTATCCTACACTCAAATGGACACTCTCTGATCCTTGTATACTGATGTCTTAGCCTGTAGATTCCCCACCAAAAACTATGCTCTGTTTTTACTAGAAAGATATTTACAATTAAAGATCAAGGCAGTTAGGGTAGGGAAATCCATAGAGCTAAAAACAATAGATGATTTGATATCATGCTGCAAACTTTATGGGATCAAAGTACAATGCTTATTATGTGAGTTTTATTTTCATAATCTAATACTTGAAAATGACTGTGAATCAAACCCTAGCCCTTTTATTGGAGATGTTCAGTTTCAGGCATTCATTTCCTTTGCTGTAAACCAATTAAATGGCTTAAAGCTTATAACGCTTTTCAAAGACAGGAAAATGGATTATATCTATGGGTCAGAAGTGAACCTCAGAACCCACTTCAATTTTGGGCTAGACAGAAACGCTTGATGACAAGGGAAGGCGTTACCTAAACTCTGGGGCCTGTCCATAAATCAGTCATTTTGAATGGAACATATTATTTTTCATCCATTAGAAACCAAGCCTACATAGTAGCCAAAGTCCAGTGGAGAACCTCGAATCAGAATGTGCAAAATAGGGAACCATTTAATTATAGAAACTTTGGGCTAGCTGCAGACCGTCTCATTTCCTATAGCCATCTTGTTTTAAAAGAAGGACCGTATTGGTTAGGATGTAGATTTCGCAGCCCTATTGTATGGTACCCTGCTTCAGATTACAAAGCTATTTATGAACTTCCTGAAGGACAGACAGAACATACTTTTGAGGAATTAGCTGCACTCCATGGTTTTAGGCCTGTGGATGAAAAACCTTATTCGGCTTATTCTTTGACTTCTCTCCATGTGAACTATAGTTTTCATGAGGGCATGAAAATGATTAAGTAGGGGGGTATGTTGGGCAGTGAAAGAGGTATGAAATTATCGTATATTTACTCATTCTTTATCATAAATCTACTCCTGTTTGCCTTGAAAAGGTAATCTATCATAGGAATTACAATAGAATTGGAAAGGTTTATGATTACTATGAAAAGGTGACTAAAAGCTACGTTTTGGTTGACAAACAGGAATTCGGAGAGGTGAACAGCTGTACCAAAGGCGTGGTTGAGAACAATCTAACTTCTACTCCATCAGTGTTGAATTATATCCAGCCAAAGGCAAGGAGATCTGAACGAATAACCCAGAAAAAGCAGGGAACAACTCAGCCTCAGTCAGCACAAACAGAACGATGACTAAACACAGAGGAGCGAATCCCTCAGGATCTTTCGATCCCGAGGGATCGCTGTTCAAAATTATCTTGTTCTTTGATTGGTCTGTCGAAGAATTGATATATAATACCACGTCCTTTAGTGACGGGGGAGGGATCGTTATTGTTATTGGGAATCGGTCGAAAGACTTTACGTTTTCTCTGTTATATTAACTCTCTGTTTGAGAGAAAACCTTTCTGTAAGACTTTATGTTGGTTTAATACAAATCACGCGTTTTATTTACCTTCTGCAATTCAGAATTAGCCCAGCAGTATTTCACTGGCGCTAAGGGCCCAGCTTTGGTGGAAATACTTCGCTCTTTGTATTCTAATCTTTTTTTACTGTCATGTGGAGTGAATTTCATGTTTGAATTGGTTTATTTTTGATCGGATCAAATATAGAGTCATCGTTGTTTCGTTTCTTTATAATAAGCATAATTCGTTGTTCTATTATTTCGCTGTTATCATAAACGCTTCACTGATTCGTATCTGATTTGAATTGTTGTTCCTTTAGTTTATAATCGGTTATGATTGATGGTTGCATGGTGAGAAGCTATCAACAGGGTTGAAGCATAGAAATCTAATGCCTTGAATATGTTAGAAATATAATTGTTGTTCAATTCGTGTTGCTGTTCCATTTCTGTCATTACTTATTTATAATCTTTGACGGGTAGACAGATTAATTATAGTCATACATTGTTGTTCCTTTTTCAGATTGCGTTTTGTTTAAGTTTCTTTCATCAAATCTGATTTCGGTTTGATTTCTTTAAGATCTCCAACTGTAGAGGATAGAGGCTTTAGCTTCCCAGTCCCCACATTGGTCATCTTGCATCGATTTCTAAGGGAAAGAGTTACTACTACTGCACCCCTGATCGATGTTCTGCAAATATTGGAGTAGTTTAATCTTTGCATTCATGTCATTGTAATTAGGTTTCTTTTCAAGCATTGGTTACATTTGATTTCGTTATCTTATACTACATCTTCACAGCATTTCTCTTAGACAATTGCAAGCCTCATACAGAGTACACTCTTGGAATAAAAAGACGCTCACGGATTGATGATTAATGTGGGCTAATTAGGTGTTCAAAAGATACCTTTTTATGACTCGACAGAACCCAACAAGGGTAATGAGAAAGAGAAGCATATTATCAATATAGAGACTAATGCCACTATTTTCACCATGAAGATCCAGAAGGAGGAACCCAAATATCCATAAGAGGGAGCGTCTCTTCCACTCCCAGATGTGGGTAAAGGGTTCCCTGCTGCAATTCATTGTCGATAGCAGGAGCAAAAAAAATCTCATTTCAGCATAGGTCATGAAATGGATGGGCTTGGTGACCAAAATAGACCCACATTCGTACATCATCTAGTGGCTTCACCAAGGACAAGATCTCCGTGTCAACCAATAGTGTCACCTTCCATACAACATCAATCCCTTCCCAAATGAGGTATTATGTGATGTGATGTTTGTAATGTATTTTTAGGCCATCCATACTTGTGGAAGTGACATGCTGTGTACGAGTCAAGGCCTTGTGATATTTTTGTTACCTTGGGAAATAAGTTGTAAATTATACTGGTGGTAGCACCGCCTACCACCATCTCTTTGGTTATTGCAAAAAAATGCATTAAGCTCATTTCAAAACTGGGAAATTTGTTTTACTGATGATCCACTCTCATGGAAAGAAAAATATTGTGGCCACAACCTCCAAATACGGGCCTTCTGCATGACAACAACAGATGGCCAAGGTCGTGGAGGAGTACAAGGACATATTCACCTCCCCCGTAGGGGTGCCTTTGCACTGTTAGGTCAAGCACTCCATTGATATGAGCCTAGGTGCACTGCTGCCCAATGGACCAAGATCAACTTGAAGTTTAGGTATCACCAGGTACCAATCGAACCCTCCGATGTGTGGAAGACTACCTTCAAATCCAAGGAGAGCCTCTTCTAATGGTTGGTTATTCCTTTCAGGTTGAAGAATGCTCCTACAACCTTCATGAGGCTGATGGACAACATATTGCGGCCATTCACTAACTCATTTTTAGTGGTATACTTGGATGACGTCCTAATCTTTAGCCTGAATTGGGAAGAGCACCTCCACCATATCTAATAGGTTCTCCAAACACTGAGGCAACACAAGCTATGTGCCAATTTGGAGAAATTCACTTTTGGCATGACCTAGGTTCAGTATCTGGGATACATTATTGATGAACGGGGGGTGCCTGTGGATTCGGCCAAGATCCAAGTCATTTGGGATTGGCCATCCCCAACCACTCTAGAAAAGCTTCGTAGCTTTCTAGGTCTTGCCAATTTCTACTACAAGTTTGTGTTGGGGTTCTCTCATATCACTTGGCCCTTGAGTCAAGTCACCAAGGGACGAGCGAAGGAAAAATTATTTTGGTCTAAATCTAAACAGAAGGCATTCATAGAGTTGAAACATCACCTATGCTCTACACAAGTGCTCATAATACCAGACTTGCGAAAAAAATTTGAGATAAAGACATATGCCTTTGGCTATGCTATTGGGGCATTCCTTACTCAGTAGGGGCATCCAACGACATATCACACTGAGATACTTTTAGACACAATCCGAAAGTATCCCACTTATGACAAGGAGATGTATTCCATTGCGTAGCCCTACCAACAATGGAAGAATTAAATTTTGGGGAAGGAAATGGTCATAAAAACAGACCACCGACCCTTGCATTTCATACAGATGCAAAGGAAGTTGCAGAATGATTGCCATAATGTAATATTCTTAAAATTTATCTTTTAGCTAAATGGAATATTATAGATTATTTTGTCACTAGGTAGGTGAATAAATGGGTAGGGATGCCCATAAATATCCTTAGCAACAAAAAAAACACTTCAAGTGTGAAAGGAGATCTTCTAAGTAGCTAAATAAAGCACCTTTGAGTATGAACAAGGGTTGGATCATGTTGAATAGGTCAACCTTGACCAAATCAACAACGTTGTTATGGAGGAGTCGACATTAAATGAGGAATAACACAGTTTTGGAGGGAGATTGATCGCATGGAGGTAGTGACCTAATTGAGTGTGGACAAGGGTACGAAAGCTCATAACTTATAAAAGGAAGAGGATGGAAGCCATATTGGTTATTTTTTTCTTATTATTTTATGTATGGTCTATTTATACTTTTGGCATTCTTCAGCTGTTTAGTTGACTTTGCAGTGTTGTTTAGCACAGGGTGTTCCCGAGCATGAATCCCATATCTTTCCTTGAGAGGCCTCTTGTAGGATAATTTCACTTAATTTCCACACTCAGGCTTAGTGCCAAGCTCCAGTCTTCAGCTACATCACAATTTCTGTAGAATATTGTGTTGGGTTTGTAGGGTGCAATAGTGGAGGATCATTTTGGGTGTCTTCAGAGCTAGTTTTGTAGTGGAGGAAGGTTTTCATCCATTCAGAGACTAGTAAAGAAGCCCCTTGAGCTTTATTGACACATTTAGCAGCACACTAAGGAGTATTTATCCCCTAAAACACAATTTTAGTCCAAATCTGTGTTATTTAGGGAGGAGTTGCAAGGGTAGTTGTAGTGGTTGTTTTGGGAGGAAATATTTTCAGTGGAGGAGCCATTATTTCATCTGAAGGATATATTGGATAATATCTATAGTATATACATTAGCTTAAGCCATATCACCTCATTTCTGTTGTTGTCGCTTACCTTCAGCCCTAGGGTTGCATCTTACATTGGCACATTGTGTGCATTTTCCGGAAACCCTCTTGGGTTGTCTTGGAAAGATGATCTAGTTCCTAGATCTGTATGTTTAGATTATATTGGGTCCTATATCAGTATATTTATATCATTTTATCATCTCCAGCTGTAGTAATGCATAATATTACTGTGCTGTAGTTTCTCTCTGGCATTTTGTATTGTAACAACAACTCATATTTGGGAGTGATTTCTTATGGGAGGCTTGTTTCCTCATTGTATATGATTTATGCCTCACTATTTTGTAGTGATTTGCTGCTATAATACATAATGTTATGAATCCATACTAGCTTCATGGCTTCATGTGTTAAATATTTTCTACTGCTTTCATTTTATGCACTATATTCCTGCTTTTCCCATTTGGGAATATTACAGTGGTATCGGAGCATAATCCTAGCTCAGCCCATGCATTCAGCCAATATGTCACCCTAAGGAGAAGCTTCTCTCAAGAAGAGGATATATACAGAATAAGTAAAGAAAAAACTCCATTATTTGGAAGAAGGGAGGAAGAGGAGCTCTCAAGGCTTATTTTTCTAACCATGCATAGCATCAAGGGAGATATCAAGAAGATGAGAAGGGAGATGTATAGGAAATCTCCAAGGGGGTTTGAATATGAAGAAAGCCCTAGATTGTTACACGATGGGTGTGAACATGCAGCCACACAGTATGATCCACAACACATTATTATGCCCAGATTTAAAGCAAGAGAGATGGAGGAAGAAGATGCACCAAAGGAGGAGACCTTGAGTGACTATCTTCAGGAGTATGAATCTCAATCTTGGAGATTCAAGGAGCACTTGAACTTCCAAGAGTTTTTCCAACTCAAGGAGGAAAGAAGACCTAACAATCACAATAGAAGAAGAAGAGGTAGGTTCTTTCTACCAAATTTTAATGGGTCCTCCACATGCACAGCCAAGGATTGGGTAGAGCAGATGGACTCATACTTGCAGCTACATCAAGTTTTAGAAAGGGAAGCCCTTAGTATAGCAGCGCTGCATCTTAAAGGTAAGGCTTATACTTGGTGGTTTTATGAATCCTATTCATTTAATCATGAAAATATATCTACTTATGCAAGACTCACTAAGAGATTAGTGAAGAGATTGGATGAAAAATAATGTGAAACATATTTGATTGAGCTAGCCAAACCAAAACACTCAAAACCTTTGCATGAGTTGGAAAGATCTATTACACCAACTCCATTCAAAATTTATATTGAGGGGGATAGAACTTGTACGATACCTTTCCAAGGGCAAGATCCCCATTGCAGGAAGATTTTTCTTCTCAAAAGAAAGACATGGATATTCCTCCTTCAAGGGAAGACCAAGATCTAGGGTCTCTCATTATTGATGAGGTATTCTCAAATATTAATGAGAAGGAAGATTAGAGAGGAAGTAACAGTGTTGTCACTTTATGAGAAGAATCATCACCCCATGGGGATGGACATGAAGCTATTGCTTCAATTAGAGGAGCTTTTGCATCTTTGCAAAAGGTTCCCAAGGAGTAGCATGTGACAGTAGTAATGGGCAGCAACACCTTGATCAAAGGAGGAGAAGAAAAGGTGGATCAACATCAAATGATGAGGAGCATGCACCCTTGTTTATTTCAAGGGGTTTATATATAGAAGAAGGAGAATGGTTTATGCAGTGAAGGGAGGGACAAATCAGTCCACTCACCTATACAGTCTACTTCATATTTTGATGTCTCTTTACATGGAGGCATTCCACCAGGGAGACCCTCTGATTGGAAGATGAATAAAGAGTTCTCTCAAAATGGTGCAACATTGATATATTTGGCTAGGGAAGGAGCCTTGGGAGGAGCTATCACAGTGCATAGAACCTTTGATGGGTTCAAGGGAGAGGTGAGAAATTTTTTGATATGGACATTTCCATCTCCCACTCAACTATTTGCGTTGAAAGATGGTGTTTCAAAAATATATGATGACATGAGCGTGGTGTCAAAGGGATAATCCATAACCTTGGGGTAGAAAATGATACTCCCTCACATGAGGAATATTTCTGAATACGAAAAGAGGTTATTGACACTCTTGTATGCATTGGCCAAACTATGGAAGTTTTGGAGGAGAGACACTTTTCAAGGGGAGGTTGACTTCCATGTACTCCAATCTTGTCTTGGGAAAGACCAGCTGTAAGAGAGGCAGCAAAAGTGGGGTAACAATCCTCCAACATGTGGCTTTGGTAGTAGGCATGTCAAAGAGGAGAGTTATGATGTGACAAGAGCTTCATTTCATATTTCTACAACGTTGTCATTGTTGGGAAGCCTAGATCCATATTGGGAGTCCCAACTATTGGTGGAATATTCGAAGAACCTCTTCACATGTAAGGTTCTTGATGGGAAATTGATAGATGGGAGGTATAGAGTGGTTGATGGAGTCATTTATTTCCATGATCAGATCTACTTGACTAAAGACTCAAAGCTCAAGGATAAAATACTACATGTAGCCTATGAGATATTGCTTTCCAATCCCACTGGTTTCATTAAAACATACCATACTATCTTGGAGGGATTCATGTGGGAAGACTTCAAAGAGGAGATGCACTATCATATGAGGAAGTGCATAGATTGTTTGCAAGATGAGGAGAAACATAACTCTTGGGAAGAGTTATCATCACCACCTCCTTACTCATTGGGTGTGAGGGGGAGCTCATCCATGGGCTACCTCACTGATTTAAACCAAGTATATGGTAAGGATTGTATTTATGAGCATCATGATATATTTACTATGTACTTTCATTTTCTTGCCACTCATGTGCAGGGCATTGCTCCAAGATGGGGCACTCTTTCTTACTAGTTTCATGGGCTACTTGGGGCCATGAGAAATGATGATGTTGACCATTCCCTAGAATATTTGGGGAGATGATGTATTCTTCATGGTGTGATTCATTAACACCAACCATTATACACCTTCTCCAAGCATGAAAGAAGAATGGGGCAATAAACAAGTGGTGGGGGAAACACTTGCCCTATCATATTCTATGGAAGTTAGGAGAAAAACTACGTTGGTTGCACATGAGGGATCATTGTCCTTCTCCTTTACTACACATGGCAGCTAGCATGACTTTGATTGTGATTCCATATGTTGATGATGTTCTTATATTTGTTGGGAACATGATTGGAGTGAAGGAACATTGGTTGGATGTGTCCATGGGGAATGAAATTTCCCAAACCTTTTATGCTTCATGCTTCAAGGGGAGCATGGGAGATGGTATGGCCACTACAGTGGATCACTTGTTTCTTTATGAGGTGGGCCATATGAATGTTTCAAGCACTTGGGGCATGCCTCTATTGAACATTTGGGAGGAAATTTTCTATGAGTTACCATGCTGGAAGGTGATTCATTTCATTTGGATGATAGCATGGAGATGGGAATCTCTCATTGGGAATGAGATCCCCTATGCTCGTTATCACTCCTACCCTTAAAAGGCCATTGAGAAGCAAGAAGGTTTCTATATATACCTTCCATTTCCTCATGATAAGATCCATTTGGTTTATCCACCAAAGGCCAACTTGCACACTTGGAAGAAACCATTGGGAGATAGAATTATTGTAGAAAATATGAAGCAGTGGTGGGTACTATTGATGAGGAGGCCATAAGAGGAGGGGAGGAATTTTTCTCCACCTTTATAGTTTCTTTAGGACAAGAAAAATTTTGGAGGGGAGGACTGTAGTATTCCTAAAATTTAGCTTTTAGCTAAATGGAATATTATAGATTATTTTTTCACTAGGTAGGTGAATAAATGGGTAGGGAGGCCCATAAATCTCCTTAGCATCAATAAAAACACTTCAAGTGTGAAAGGAGACCTTATAAGCAGCTAAATAAAGCACCTTTGAGTATGAACAGGGGTTGGATCATGTTGAATAGGTCAACTTTTACCAAATCAACAGCGTTGTTATGGAGGAGTGGACATTAAATGAGGAATAACGGAGTTTTGGAGGGAGATTGATTGCATGGAGGTAGTGACCTAATTGAGGGGGCCAAGGGTAAGAAAGCTCATAACTTATATAAGGAAGAGGAGGGAAGCCATATGGGATATGTTTTGGCTTATTATTTCGTATATGGTCTGTTTAGACTTTTGGCATTCTTCAGCTGCTCAGTTAAGTTTGTAGTGTTGCTTAGCACAGGGTGTTCCCGAGTAGGAATCCCATCTCTTTCCTTGAGAGGCCTCTTGGAGGAGTATTGCACTACATTTCCACACTCAGGCTCAAGGCCAAGCTAAAACTTTCTTCATCAATGCATTTTCTGCAGAATATTGTGTTGTGTTACAGGGTGCAGTAGTGGAGAAGTATATTAGGTGTCTTCAGAGCTAGTTTTGCAGTGGAGGAAGGTTTACATCCATTGGAAGGCATGTAAAGGAGCCCCTTGGGCTTTATTGACACATTTAGCATCAGGCTAAGGAGTATTTATCCCCTACAGCGCAGTTTTAGCCCAGATTTGCGTTATTTTAGGGAGGAATTGTAGGGGTGGTTGCAGTAGTTTTTTGGGAAGTGATTTCTTCAGTGGAGTAGCCATTATTTCATCCGGAGGATCTATTGGAGAATATATGTAGTTTCTACATTAGCTTCATCCATATCTTCTCATTTTTGTTATCAGAAGCTACCTTCTCACCCCTAGGCTAACTTCACAATGGCAATATCAGGGCATTTTATGGAAACCTCTAAGTTGTCTTGAAAGATGATCTAGTGCCTAGATCCTATGTTTAGATTCCTCATTAGGGCCTATATTATTCCTTTTGTATCATTGTATCAACTCCGCCATGTGAATGCATAGCTGCATAAGCAAGGTAGTTTCTCTCCGACATTTTGTATTGTAACACCATCTCATATTTGGGAGTGATTGCTTATGGGACGCTTGTTTCCTCATTGTATATGATTTATGCCTCACTATTTTGTAGTGATTTGATGCTCTAATACATAATTTTATGACTCCATATTTGCCTCATGGTTTCATGTGTTAAATATTTGTTGTTTTTTTCATTTTATGCTATAAATTCATGCTTTTCCGATTTGGAAATATTACACATCAGAAGTGGTCCACATACCTACAATAGTTCCATTTGAACATCAAGTACAATAAGGGCACCACTAATGATCTTGTAAACTGCCTCAGTCGACCAACGATTGTGGTGTTAACCATCATGCATAACTTTATGGGAATGAGATTCTTTAATTGACTTTTTCACAAAAAGCACCCAAAATTCTACGTACATACCGACACCTTGGGAAGGTCGAAAATTCAGATCACCCCCGAGGATAAGGTCGTTACGCAACTCGGGACACCTTTAAGTTCCTTCAAGTAGCGTGCCAAGATAATTTTTGTAGTTTTGGGCACTATACGTAGCCTCAGGTATTTAGGTCGAGAAATAGTGGTAAGATTATACAATTATTTCTATCAAATAAACCTTCAACAAGATGACGGGAAAGTACATAACCACCCTTACCTCGAACAGTCTCAGTCACTGACTCATCAAGAAGCAAGGCCTATATACTCCACTACCTACCCCTAGTCGACCGTGGGAATCCATCTCCATGGGTTACATGTCGGGCCTGCCTTCTACTAAGAATGGAAATGACTGTGTTTTCGTGGTCGTTGACAGATTCTCGAAGATGGCCATCATGGCGGCCTGTAAGAAGAATATCACAGCAGAAGCCACTGCTAAACTATTCTTTGAACGAGTGTGGGTGCACTTTGGGATCCCACAGTCTATCATATCAGATCGAGATAGCAGGTTCCTCAGCACATTTTGGTCCAGCCTCTGGTCAATGTTGGACACAAAGCTCACCAAGTCCACCGCTTTCCATCCCCAAACCGAGCAACAAATAGAGGCTATCAATGTTAAAAGTGAGGCTTGATTATCTTGTTTCTTTTGTATCACAGCGTTGGAACCCTATACTTTAATGGGGCGGCAATTCCGCCCATAATTAAACGCTGCCTGGGGGGTCCAAGGGGGGGCGACTGTGACTTTATGGAGCCCCCCCCCCCCCCCGGGTGGGGGGCTTCGGGGGCATCACCCCCCAAAGCTAAAAACATAAGTAAAATTGCCTTGTAAAAGTATAATAATTTCTAGTCAATCTGGGCCGTTCATTAGGCGGATGATCTCATTTATAGAAGTTATGTTTAGTTTATGTTCCCTAGAAACCTCGCTTGTATGAGGGTATTTTATCAATGTAATGTGTGTATTCTCAGAGGGAGAACAGATAGGGACCGTGGATAAGAGAAGGAGACATGAGTATACATTTTGCCGAGAAGAAGTCTTTCTGCCATTTTGTCAGATAATAAAGGGAAGGATCATTTTTGGGGTGGACATAGCCCAAACCGGGTGGTAGCCCAAACTGGGTGACCCACGTATATCTGTGTCTCTCTAGTTTTATGTGTTGTGTGTGCTTGTGTTTTCCGCATATTTTATGTGTTTCATTGATCTGTAATATATAATTTTCTAACAACTGGTATCAAATCCTAAGTTTTATTTGGTTGATAAACTCATAGGAAATAAGGGTTCCTGGTTCGAGTGGGAGTAATGGTGGAAGATGGTAAATTTAGGGTTGAGAAATTTAACGACCAAAAATTTGCATTGTGGAAGATACAGATGGAAGATTATCTGTATCAGAAACATTTGTACCTACCATTGAGTGGAAAAACAAAGAAGCCAATGGCTATGACAGATGCAGAATGGGATATTCTTGATAGAAAGGCACTCGGAACAGTACGGTTGTGCCTTGCGGCATCGGCAGCCTTCAATATTTCAAAGGAAACAACAACAGAGGATTTGAGTAAGGCATTGGTGAAACTATATGAAAAACCCTCAGCCTTAAACAAGGTATTTCTTACAAAACAATTATTTAATATGAAGATGTCAGAAGGTGGATTTGTTGCATACCATTTAAATGATTTTAATATAGTTACCTGTCAGTTAAGTTCTGTAGGGGTAAAATTTGATGATGAAGTTAGAGCTCTATTATTTTTGTGCTCATTTCTAGAAAGTTGGAATGGTTTAGTTATGGCCATTAGTAACTTTGTCTCTGGATCTAGTACTTTAAAGATTGATGATGTTGTCAGTGCTATCCTTAGTGAGGAAATGCGATGGAAAAGCTCTGGTGAGACAACAGGTAATGCTTTGAGTGCATAGTCTAGGGGAAGAAGAATGGAAAGAGGAAAGAGCTCACGATATCGCAGTAAATAAAGGAAAGGAAGATCCAAGTCTAGATCGGGGATAGTGTGCTAGAAATGTAGAAATAAAGGAAACCTAAAGAAATATTGTAGATGTCGAAAGGGAAAAGAAAGAGACACACAAAAAGAAAACAATCATGAAGCAAATGTGACAGCTGATGTGTTACAAGATGCTTTGATTCTTTCTTTTGAAAATGTTACTGATTCTTGGGTAGTGGATTCAGGGGCCTCATTCCATGCCACACCTGATAAGAAATATTTTCATGACTATGTTCAAGGAGATTTTGGACAAGTCCGTTTGGGTGATGATAAACCCTATAAAATTGTTGGAATGAGTAACGTTCTTGTAAACAAAGAAACTAAAAACTAATGTATTAAGCGAAGGAGTGTATGTATATTATAGATCTAAAGAAAAAAATATGATTTCAATAGGGCGTTTAAGAGGTGAAGGTTGTGTGACAACTTTCATAGATAAAACTTGGAAGGTCACCAAAAGGAGGCCCGGTAATAGAAAAAGGTGAAAAGTGTTGATACATTGTATTTATGCAATGGCATTTAATTGCTAATGTTAACTTCAGCGAGAAGACGCATGATTATGGCATCATAGGCTTGGACACATGAGTGAGAAGGGGATGAAGATTCTTCCCTCAAGAAATTAGTTTCTGAGTTTGAAGAATGTTGATTTGGATTTTTTTTAGAATTGCATTTATGGAAAAAAAAAGAGAGTCATATTTCTCAGAGTTGGGAAAGAAAAGAAGAGAGAAAAATTAGAGCTTGTGCATATAGATGTATGGGGACCGCTATAAGGCCCTCTGGTCTCATTGATATGTTACTTTTATTGATGATGTAACTAGAAAAACTTGGATTTATTGTATTCAGAATAAATCTGATGTATTTGATACTTTCAAGAAATGGAAAGCTTTGGTTGAGTTTGAGGCATGAAAGAAGTTGAAGTGTCTCAGATCAGACAATGGAGGTGAATATTGCAGCAAATAGTTTGATAAGTATTGTTCAGAGCATGGAATTCACAGAGAGAAGATAGTTTCATGAACACCACAAGAAAATGAATGTAGCGATGAACAGTAAAACTATGGCAAGGTGCATGAGATTGCATGCAGGATTGCCTTTACAATTTTGGGTAGATGTTGTAGATACTTTTGTTTATCTAATAAACAGAGGGCCTTCAAGTTCCTTGGATGGTGGTATTCCAGAGGAAGCATGGATAGGTAAAAAGGTAAACTACTCTTTTTTAAAGCTTTTTGGTTGTGAGGCTTTTGTCCATATTAATAAAGAAAATAGAACAAAGCTTGAGGGAAAATCAAAGAAATGTACCTTTATTGGATATGGTGTTAATTATTTTGGTTATTGCTTATATGATTATGAAAATCACAAAATAATTAGGAGTAGAGATGTAATATTCAATGAAAAGGTCTTGTATAAGAATCAGTTGTAGGAAAAGAAACAAGAAAAAGAAAGTAAGGAATACACAATTCTTGATGAGATAACTGAAAAAGTAAAGATGCCTAATAATAATCAATGTACCTACTACAACAAAGAACTACCCACAATGCACATGCACCTCAAACACCGAAAGTGGTCTTATATACCTCTTATACGCATTATTCACCAAGATAAGTAGACCCTTGAACAATACTCTCCTTCATTATATTATTTATTGTTGCCTGATTCTGGTGAACCCGAATGCTATGAAGAAGCAATGTAGGTTGAAACCAAGAAGAAGTGGGAGCTAGCCATGGAAGAAGAGATGGACTCCTTAACGCATAACCAAACTTGGGACTTAATCAGGTTTCCTGTAGGTAAAACTACATTGCAGAATAAATGGGTTTGCAGGCTGAAGGAAGAAGATAGAGGAAAACATAGGTACAAATCTAGACTTTGGTGAAGGGGTTTGCACATAAGATAGGTATTGATTTTGATGAAATATTTTCTCCTATTTTTAAGATGACTTCAATCAGAACTATTTTAAGTCTTGTAGTAGCAGAATATTTACATCTTGAATAGTTAGATGTAAAGAAAACATTTCTCCATGGAGATTTGGAGGAAGAGATCTATATGGAGCAACCAGAAGGGTATGAGGTCAAAGGGAAATAAAAATTAGTGTGCAGGTTAAAGAAGAGCTTGTATGGCTTAAAACAAAGCCCGAGACAAGGGTATCTAAAATGGATAAAGCGATGGCCTAAACAAGGTTATACCATGTGTCACTGATCACATCGTGTTTATCCGAAAAATAAAAAAATGATGGCAACATATATTGTTATTGTATGTAGATGAGATTTTATTGCGTAGGCTAAAGCAAAGAAAATTGGCAAATTCATTTGCAATGAAGGATTTGGGAGCTGCAAAAAAAATCCTTGGTATGAGAATAACTAGAGACAAGAAAAATCACAAATTAACACTGTCTTAGAATGAGTACATAAAAAAGGTGTTGAAAAGCTTTAATATGGAGAATGCAAAACCAGTTAGTACACCTTTTGCTATCCATTTAAAAATTAGTAAGGAGATGTGCCCCAAGACCCAAGAAGAAATGGATTATATGTCTAAAGTTCCATATGCATCAGAAGTTGGAAGCTTAATGTATGAAATGGTCTACACAAGGCTTGATATTGCACATGCATTGGGAGTTGTAAGCAAGTACATTAACAATCCAGGAAAAGAACATTGGATGGCAGTGAAGTGGATTCTCAGATATTTGAGAGGTACCACAAATTGAGCATTATGCTTTGGCAGTTCAAACATTGCTCTACAGGGATATGTTGATGCAGATATGGTAGGTGCCAAAGATAATAGGAGGAGTACTCACAGATATGTATTTACTGAGGTGGACAACTGCCGCCTGGGTTAAAAAATTCCAAAGTTTTGTTGCACCTTCTTTTATGTACAGAGTATGTTGTCAAATGAGGGTTGCAAAGAAAATGATTTGGTTACAAAGGTTTATGGATGAATCAGTAAAAGAATCATGGTATACAATATTATACACATAGCATGTGTAATTTTCCATTCATCTTGCAAAGAACTCGGTGATTATTCCAAAAAGACTAAACACATACATCTCAAGTACCATTTCATACTTGGCCAGTGACAGAAGATGGATGTACTGAAGTTGGAAAAGATACACACTAGCCAAAGAATTCCGTATATAAGCACCAAGTTAATTAGGAGAAACTCTTAGCATGTCAGTTTGATCATTCTCAAGAATGACGATGAAGATGAGAAAAATCCAGGTCCAAAGTGAAGTCATTTTCCAGCAAGTGAAGTAGCAGTGGAGTTGCTACAATTAGTCTTCAAGTGGGAGATTGTTGGGTGTGGAGCCTGATTATCTTGTTTGTTTTGTATCATAGCGTTGGAACCCGGTACCTTAATGGGGCATAAACGTGCCCATCATTAAATGCTAACTGGGGGGTCCACGGGGGGCAGCTGCAACTTTATGGAGCCCCCCATAGCGGGGGTTTTCTGGGGCAGCGCCCCCAAAGCTAAAAACAGATGTAAAATTGCCTCATAAAAGTATAGTAATTTCTAGTCAATTTGGACCATTCATTAGGCAGATGATCTGACAGTAGAAGTTATGTTTAGTTTATGGTTTTTTTCCCTAAAAGGTAACCCATCACTTGTATGAGGGTATTGTATTACGGTTGTGTAATGTATGTGTATTCTCAGAGAGAGAAATAGATTGGGAGACTGTGAGAGAGAACAGAGGATATTACAGTGGATCTCCTGTAGGTTGTGTCTATTCATTTTGCTAGATAATAGAAAGGAAGGACTAGCTGTTCGGGGTGGACGTAGCCCAAACTGGGTGAACCACGTATATATGTGTCTCTATGGTTTTATGTGTTGTGTGTGCTTGTGTTTTCCGCATATTTTATGTGTTGCATTAATCTGTAATATATACTTTTCTAACAGTCAGCATGATGATTATATGCATTTTGTGAATGTACAACTCAAAGAATCTATGCACATGTGATGAGTTCACCCCCTTTGTACATCACAGCTACAACCGGGCTCTCCACAACTTGACTAGCCATAACCCCTTTGAGGTGGGCTTGGGATTGCAACCAGTATGTCCCATTGATGTGGCCATACCATTTGAAATTACTACGCAGATTCGACTCATGTCCAGTCTAAAGCCGATAAGGAAAAAAAATCCATTGAGCACATTCAACACATCCACCAACAGACCCATGACATATTGGATCGAGTTGATGTTAATTACAAACAATGACATGATCAGCATTGGGTGCCACACAACTGCCAGGTGGGCGAAAAAGTTTGGCTACATTTGTCGAAGGATTGCCTCACTGGTGCCCACCACAAGCTTCATCCACTCCGATATGGGTCATACACCATCACCAATTGAGTAGGGGACAATTCCTTCGAGCTTGATATTCCACCATTCCTTGTTCTACACCTAGTGTTCAATGTGGACCGCCTTCGGCCCTAATTTCCACCATTTTTGGACACATATAACATTGTAGAGCAACTCACACCAATAGATTTAAACCCATAAGACATGGAAAAAGCCACAACTGATTGGATCATGGACACACAGATCAAGAATGCCCAACAATAAAGGATCCAAATATATCAAGTTGTTAAATTAGGCCAACTCCTTCACTAGGGGAAGTGGCTCAACAAGGAACAAGTTCAACAGAAGTTTCCTCATCTCATGGAGGAACTCAACGAAATGGGGACAATTTCTTACTGAGGGGGAAGGAGTGATCTAGGTGGATATTAGTGCCCAACCACCTATTCCACTTGGACCCCCACCATTGTTTCTTTCAGTTTTTCAATTTCCTTAATTGTAGAACAATTTACTATTTTTGGTAGTTTTTCGGGTCCTAAACTTCCAAAGCCATTTTGATGCCCTCAACGATGTATTTTTGGAAAATAAATTCCAAAAAAAGTTGTTTAGGGCCTTAAAATGGCTTTAGAATTCTAGGACCCGAAAACCTGCCAAAAATAGTAAATTGTGTTACAATTAAGCAAACTGAAAAACCGAAAGAAAAAATGGTGGTGGTCCAAGTGGAATAGACGCATGGCCACCAATATCCACCTAGATCATTTTAATAATGATGCTTCAAGTTGAATTGATTGAGGATTGATATTTTGAAGAGTTATGATGCTACTAGATGTATGTGATTGAATATCAGTGATGGTTCTATCATTATTTCAGAATGATTCAGTGGTTTTGTGTGTGACTCAGAATTTATTTCAGAATGAAAGCAATTCAATTTCAAGTTTCAGTGTTTTGAGATCTATACACAGGTATGCTTCAAGGAATTCATGTTGTTATGCGAATAAATCCCTCTTAAAGACAAGAGCAATCTCCCTAGTATCCTATGGATAGCTAGAAACAAACATCTATTTGTAAATCATTTTCTCTAGATCATTTTCAATTCAAAATTATTATAAAAAAAGAAATAGGATATGCCCCTACCCTGAAACTCAATGTTCAGTGCAGCCTTTTATCCAGTCACTTCAAATAGGCTTCTTCAGTAATGAGAACCTACAATTAAAGACATACAAAAGAATTAAAATTACCTGCAACATATAATAATTGAGAACATCTAATCTTACTCAGTGATCAAGGAATCCAAGTATTGAATTATTCAAGTAGACACAAGAACAAATGAATGAGAAAAGGAGATCCATATGTATTATCTTGTATGAAAAGAGTAACTTTACAACCTGTCGCCTTGATGTTGCACAAGTTCCTCCCGGGATCCTGAAAAATCATTCCTCCTTCAGATTGACAAGCCTTCCTCTCTCTGAACTAGCATGAATTTATGGACATGAGTGTGTGATCATTCTCATACCAAAAATGACTAGTATAGAGAGTATGATCTCTTGAGAATTTTTTCAGCAATAACCACATGTGTGTCTACCCTTGAGACTAAAACATGAGATCAATTTATAGTAAAATGGAGGTAGTTTCAGTTCCATGAAGAGGAGGATGGATTCCTCTCATGAAGGGGTTTGAGCTCCATATACCAAGGGATAAACTCCATGAGTCAAGGGAAAGAGCTCCATGAGTGGAGGGATAAATCTCGAACTGATCGCGCCTCTAGAAGCTTCTAGTTGGGAGAATATTCGTCCAGCTAGGCTTCTAGAACTTCCTTTTTCCTTTATTTGACTGTTTACAGGGGTCCGCAGGTTTTATAAGAATAACTTACAGGGTGTGCCATAGGCTATGGAACAAATATCTGTGGATCTGCAGGAAAGAGCTAGGAAAAGTGCGTAGTTAGACTTTTTAGGGTTTTAGTTAGCTTTTCTCCAATTCCAAGACTTGGTTTAGGAACATTGGTGTTTTTGACCTCTAAGGGAGCATAATATAGGTAGTGATGAAACTTTATAGACATTAAAATTTCATGGTGATAAAATAACGTGTAACACACGTATACACGTAAATTTTCTAAAGTAAAGTATCATATATATTCTGACATTTTATTTATCGGGATTTTTAGTTGGTTCAGTGAGTTGATGTAGTGTTTGGGTTCAATGTTGGTATTATGGTGAAGGAAGTTATACTGATCTAACTACTTTGGTTATTTGAGAATAAGTTGATTGATTTGGGTCACAGTTGGTCCAGTTATTGGTTGATTTATTTAGTTAATTGACTGAATTTTTTGTCACAGTGATTGGTTTCATTTTAGATATTTGGTATTGGGCTTAATTGATAGTAGTGGGTCCATTCTGAAAATTGGATGAAACGTGGCCTACAAGTTGTGTTGGGTTGAATAAGGTGGATCCAATCTGAAAATTTATGAAATGTGGTCCATGGTGGTGCTGAGGGTTGGAGCCTTTAGTGAGGGAATCGAAGCTACCTTGCAGTGGTAGCTAGTAAATTAGATCAAGGGGTAGGAGGTCCCTTTCGGTGAGCATCGGTAAACAAGTTCAGGGGGTTGGAGCTCCCTTCCAATGGGTGTTGGAGAATGAGAGAAGGTTGTAACATTTTGTAGGTGGGTTCCTACATGCTGATACGAGTCTGCGCTAGCAAAATATTGTAATAAGTTGTTGTAGCCGCTACAACACCCTCCAAAATTTCACACTTTTTAAAATTTTTGAGCCCCTAACCTTTTGAAAAAATAGAGTTTAGCCCAGGTTCACTCTTTCAAAATCTCAAGTTGAAAAGTCACAGAAATGTTCAAACCAAACTCTCGCGACCTTCCAACCCCTCAGGTCGCAAATTCGCAAGGTCGCACATAATCCATAAACCAAATAATTGTTACCATGCGACCCTATGACCCCTAGGTCGCAAGGTTGCAGAGTCGCAAGGTCGCATATCTCATCAACTCAACTCATTTGTGACCCTGCGACCCTCATTTATTGACCGCACGTGTGACCCCTTTATAAATAGAAGGGTCGCATACGTCGCATTCAACCTGTGCGATGGAGAAATAAAATGCCTCTGACAAGCCAGCTAGAGCACGTTTTTCCTGGGTAAGTTGCATAATTCTCCTGTTGCTTCCATTTTTTTGATTGTTGCCTCCATTACCCTCACCTTGGCCTATTTCAAACTCATCCTAGCTTCTGTTTAAACCTCCCATGAATTATGTTGCTAAGCTTGCTCCTCCCCACAGCTTGACTTCCCTATTTACCTCCTCTAAGAAGCTTCCCTTGCATCAGTCTATTTCAGGTTCCCTTCCCAGCCCTTTTCAATGAGGAGCTTCATGTATGCTTTCCACTTAATATGTTTCCTTACCTCACCCTTTTGTTTAAAATCAAGCAGAAAGCTTTCATCATCGTGTAACCCGTCTGTCGAGCCCTAGAGCGACCTTGCGACTCTGCGACCTCGCGATTGAGTGACTTGGTCGCTAAGTCACAGGGTCGCTAGGTCACATAGCCATGAAATTTTAAAGTGGCATGACTTCGCGACTCAACGACCCCGTGACCTAGTCGTGAGTCGCTAAGTCGCTAGGTCGATTTTCTGTGAAAGTTTAAACCAACGTGACCTAGCGACCCTGCGACCCAGTCACAAGGTTGCCAGGTCATAGGTTCATCCATTTCCTTGAAAAATAGTTGAGCAGAGATAGGAGCAGCCCAATTATTTATAAATATGACATCTGTCTTATCGTGGGATTGTTTCATGAATATTCCAAGAAACCTCGAAACCGAGCTCGAGTGCATATCCATCTTGTCAGCCTCAAGCAATATGGAGCCTCCGATAGTTGGGAAAAGGAAAAAAATCCCTGAGATAGAAATCTTGTAAGAATAAATGCCTCTTTCTCTCCCACCTATCTATGGAGATACTGCTTGCACATTCAGCAAAGGGGATAGTATGAGTTGGTATTAGGTATACCAAGAATTCACAAAGCCTGAATTTCCAGAAGACCTCCCAGACCGAAAGGTGTATATTTAGGTCAAGAGGTCCAAGCTCCACTACGCAGGGGCCCATCCACCTATATTTCCATGTGTAGAGCTGATCGAATGGATCTTGCAAAAGGTTGACCCCAAGATCTGGGTTATTCGGGATCATGCAAAGAAATCATTTGCAAATCTGAAAGGACAAGATGCAGAATTATATTATACACTTCTCGTCTGAGAACAGACTTTCACAGAGGAATGGGCCACCACTCATGTAGTTCCCATACCTGAGACCTTAAGTGGATGGTGGGAGGACCCAGAAAAGTTCAAGTTCAAAAAAGGACCAGGAATATAAGACAACAGGTCTATGTAATGTTCCCAATTTTAGCCCCAAGCTAAAATGGAACATTATAGTTAGCATATTTTTATTTTGTTAAATAAAATGGGTAAGGAGACACCTTAAACCCTTTCGATGGAGAAATAACACTCCTTTTGTGAAAGGATGGATAATAAATTAGCTGGATTGAGCACCACATGGTGTGAACAGGATTGGATCAAGAAGGATCTAGTCAATTTGACCAAGTCAACTAAAATTGTCTAGATACATTGCACCTACTTGGACAACGCAGTTTTAGTGGAGGCTTCACTTGCTTGAGCTAGAAGCAAGTGTGAATGGGACCCATGGTGAGAAATGTTCCTTTGATTTATAAGGAGGAGATGGCAGCCCATTTTCATTATGCATTAGCTTATCATTTTCGTTGGGTCTGCAAGACTTGCATCCCTAGGCAGTTTAGCAGGGTTTGTGGTGTTCTTTATCCAAGGGTGTTCCCGGTCGGGAATCCCTACCTCTTCCTCAAGAAAGGAGAGGTTTTGAGCTTCATTTCCTCATTCCGACATTTGGCCAAGATTCTCTATGCAGCTACAACATTATTTCTGTAGCATATTAACGTTGTGTTGCTGGGTGCAGCGACAGAGGAACTTATAGAGCCATCCTTTGGCTTATTCTTCATGGGAGATCTTGCATATTATTTGGAGGAGAAGCTAAGGTGACTCCTAGGCTTATTTTCAGATCTTTGGCACCAGGCCAAACACTCACCATCTCTCACAGCACAGTCTTGGGCAGATACTGCGTTATTTTCAGAGGCAGTTGCTGGGAGAGCCATTTGAGCTCATCAGAAGGATTGTTCTTGAGTAGAGGGATCAGAATTATGTTGAAGAGAATTATCAGAGGATGGAATCAATATTTCAGATCTACCATATCCTCTTCATATATTTTGATTCAGTTGCAGTGACAAGTTAGATTGTCACATTTGTACATTTTCCGGCATTTCTAGCAATCTCTCCTAGATTTGCTAGAAATCTTGTATTGGAGCCCATTCTTCTATTCTTGGGAATTTATTTCTATATTTCATTCATATTTCATGTATTGATATCTATAGCAGCAACTACACTCCTAGAGACAACGTTGTCATTTCTCTCCGGATTTTATGCAGTTGTTGCATCTCTAGTTGTATCTCATTGTTTACTCATTGAAGGTGGATTCTCATTGAATGAGGGGATTATTCCTCATCATATTTCTGTATATTGTTGCTGATATATTAATGTACATGATGGCTGTAATATATTTCATATTTTGTTGTATTCATTTTGGCATATTTTGGTGATTATGTTCATGTATTGCTGTAAGCTCTCTATTTGAGCATTTTCTGAGAGATCCACTTTTGGGAGATCTGTATAAGCCTTCTAGGCTTATTTCTTTGAGCTCATCTTCTGGAAGAGGAGTTTTTGTGAATTAAAAAGGGGATCTCAGCCCCCTTTCTACTTATTTTCACACTGTCTTCCTTATACAGCATCCTTGAGGAAAAGATTGCAGAAATTTCCCATTTGGGACATTACAGTGGTATCGGAGCATGATCTTTGGCTCAGCCTGTGGCTTCAAGCCAAAGTGTTGAATCCATGAAGGAGGAAGATTTAAGACTCTATAGATAGAGTCTGCAGAAGGGTAGGTAGCCTCTGGATCTCATCCTTTGTTCAAAGGTGACATATCCAGTAAATGCCCCTGCAGTCAATCTCTGGAATAGAATTTTGATATTCCTAAGAAGGGAACTTTACAGCCGTGCAGCCCAAGAAAAAATTCCATTAGGAGGAGAAGCTCCTCATTTGGAATATGAGATGTACAGAGAAAAGAAAGAAAGAGGAATGACGGAAGAGGAGGTTTCCCTTCTTCTTTTCCAGACCCTGGAGGGTATCATTGAAGACCTTGAAGAAAAAGAAAGGGAAAATTGGAAAGATTTTCTGAGAGGGTTTGTGGATGAAACAAGCCCTAGCTATTATCATGATGGGTGTGAGCATTCAACCACACATGCAGATCAACAAGGCAATTCATTTTCCACTTGCACTATCGGAACGATGGAGAAAGGAGATGAGGCCAAAGGTATGGCTCATGGTTTATGGTTTGGAAATTATATTTCATGCTATCATGCAAATGTAGAATCACATGATGGATTCACTAAAGGGTTGGTGAGAGAATTTGATGAAAATAATTGTGAATCTCTTTGTAACAAAACATCAAACACTTTGCATGCATTGGACAAAACCATGAAACAAACTCCATTCCATATTTCTGAAAGGGATGAAAATGTGTATGATTACATGCTAAAGGCAATATACCTATTATATGAAGGGAACTCTTCTATTTTTTATTACATGGAGATCCCTCTTTCAGAAGAAGACCAAAATCCATGGTCTCTCATTGAAGGGGAGACATACTCACATATTGATGAAGAGAATGTGCATGACAGAATCCATAGCGCTGTCATATTGGAGGAAGATCCAACACCACATGGAGATGATAGGGGAGCCATTGCTTCTATGAGAGGAGTCCTTGTTTCTATGCAAGGGATTCTAAGTATTTTAACATGTGGGAACCATGGCACAATTCTAGAGTTATTTGCAGCAACTTATGGGAATTGTGAGATGGAGGAGGAAGAGAAGGATCAACAACAAGGTTTGATGCACCCTTATCTATTCCAGAAGGTCTTTACACATGAGGGAGAGACTGTACAGTGCAGAGAAGAGAGGTAAAAATCAGTGCTCTTATACATACAGTCCACTTCTAAGCTTGATGTCTCACTATATGGAGGCATTCCACCTGAGAGGCCACCTGATCTAGAGTTGATGAGAGACATCTTATCATTTGGTTCACCACTCCTCGATTCCGGGGAGGTGAAGACATTAGAGGAGTCCAGCACAGTGCAGAGAGTTTGGGATAGACCCAGGGAGGAGACAGACACACTCTCATTTTCAGCATCACCCACTCTCATCAGTTGTACTGCGCTGATAGAGTTTGATGCAGGGATGGAGGATTGCATCTTCATGATGTAGGATGACTGCTCCCCATATTTGACGAGGAGGAGGATACTTCCTTTGGGGAAGGAATCTTTCACACATGGGAGTAGATGGAGGTTACTTGTGCTTACATTTCCCAGGATCGGGAGATTCCTTTTGGATGACAATCTCTTATGGGAGACTAGCTTCCTAGGATCACCATTATTATTTGAGCATGAGAAGCTGCATGATTGGCATGGCAGCATTTTGGAGGATGAATTTGGCATAGGGGATGTCAAATTAGTAGGAAACAGCATGAAGGGAGCATCACATTGCAGATCACCAGCATTGTCTATAAGGAGGATGGATCCAGGTTGGAGGACTCAGCTTTTGGTTGAGTATTCCCAGGATCTTGGTGCATGCATGTTTATTGATGAAGAGGAGGGAGATGACAGATACATGATGGATGATGTGGTCATCTATTGTTATGGCAAGGTCTTCTTGGCTAGATTTTCTAGTCTCAAGGAGAAATTATTGCATGCAGCACATGTGGACTTTCTATCTATGCACTACGATGCATACTTTGCTTTGCTAGAAGAGTTCATTTGGGAGGGCATTCAGCATGATTTATATCAGCATATGGACAGATGCATAGCCTGGAAATTTTTTTGAGAGGTTAGCACAACCATTTCCCTACTCATTTGAGGTGAGAGAGAGCATTCAGATGAGCCATTTCAGCTCAAGGATCGGAGTACATGGTAAAGAAGGTATATGTTCTCATTTTGGTTTACCTTTATTTACATTATATGAGCAACTTTATGAGATAAGAATGATCACATCTCCTTATGCTCCTTATTATGATGTACTTGTGGTCCATTGAAGCAATGGGAGTGGCTATTTTTATGATGGTTTGTGGGGGGAGCCACATACTTCTTCGTGTACACCATTGGCACCAAATTGTACTTACATGTTTCCACCTTATGAGATGTTTGTGGTAGAAAACAAGTGGCTGGAAAGGCACTTGTTGATTTCTCATTTGATGTAGGCCAAAGGTGCACTACGCTGGTTCCTCATGAGGAACTATGATTCACTCTTCGATTGCCAAGTGGCAGCTTGTTTTCATTGTACACTGCTTCCATTTGTTGCTAATGTTTGTGTACTCATGGGAGGCTTTGATTGGAGAGTGGGCTTGGAGTTGGAGATGCCCATTGGGATTATGATTCTCCTTTTTTCACATGTTGTATTTTTCAGGAGAAACCATGGGCATACTATGATTGCCATATCACTACTTTTCTCTTCACGTAGGAGGATCTATTGGGAGATAATGTGTTATTGGAGGAGGCACTTCATGGTTGATTTATTTTTTGAGGAGGCTTGGGCCAATTGTGGAGGCCATGAAATTTCAGCCCAATATCAGCAACCCCCTCACACTTATCATAAATGGAGGGAGAAACTACTTGGATGGAAAAATCTAAACTCTCCATTCAGCCCCAACATACTGCATAGATCTGGGGTTGAGGACCACTTTGTTGAGCTATTTAGGATGGCTCATTTCATATGGATGATTACATGGGTGAAGGAGTCACTCATTGGGAATAAATACTTCCCATGTTTTTCATCACTCCCACCTTGAGGAGGCGATTTAACCACAAGGAGATTTCCACTTGCACCTTCTATTATCTCATGATGTATTATTTGGTTCTACATACATGGAGGACAGATTTATTTCATACCATGATGAGCTATGGTGGGGTCTATTGATGAGGAGGTCACAAGAAGAGGAGGGAGAAATTTTTTTCTCTCTATGCAGTTGCTTGAGGACAAGAAACATGTGGGATGGGAGGACTATAATGTTCCCAATTTTAGCCTCAAGCTAAAATGGAACATTACAGTTAGCATATTTTTATTTTGTTAAATAAAATGGGTAAGGAGACACCTTAACCCCTTTTGATGGAGAAATAACACTTCTTGTGTGAAAGGAGGGATAATAAAGCATCTGGATTGAGCACCACATGGTGTGAACAGGATTGGATCAAAAAGGATCTAGTCATTTTGACCAAGTCAACTAAAATTGTCTAGATACATTGCACCTAATTGGACAACGCAGTTTTAGTGGAGGCTTCACTTGCTTGAGCTAGAAGCAAGTGTGAATGGGACCCATGGTGAGAAAGGTTCCTTTTATTTATAAGGAGGAGATGGCAGCCCATTTTCATTATGCATTAGCTTATCATTTTCATTGGGTCTGCAAGACTTGCATCCTCGAGCTGTTTAGCAGGGTTTGTGGTGTTCTTCACCCAAGGGTGTTCCCAGTCGGGAATCCCTACCTCTTCCTCAAGGAAGGAGAGGTTTTAAGCTTCATTTCCTCATTCTGACATTTTTCCAAGCTTCTCTCTGCAACTACAACATTATTTCTGCAGCAGATTAACGTTGTGTTGTTGGGTGCAGCAACAGAGGAACTTATAGAGCCATCCTTTGGCTTATTCTTTAGGGGATATCCTACATATTCTTTGGAGGAGAAGCTGAGGTGACTCCTAGGCTTATTTTCAGATCTTTGGCACCAGGCCAAACACTCACCATCTCTCACAGCGCAGTCTTGGGCAGATACTGCGTTATTTTCAAAGGCAGTTGCTGGGAGAGCCATTTGAGCTCATCGGGAGGATTGTTCTTGAGTAGAGGGATCAGCCTTCTGCTGAAGAGCATTATCAGAGGAGGGCATCACTATTTCAGATCTGCTATAGCCTCTTCATATATTTTTATTCAGTTGCAGTGACAAGTCAGATTGTCACATTTGTACATTTTCCGGCATTTCTAGCATTCTCTCCTAGATTGGCTAGAAATCTTGTATTGGATCCCATTCTTCTATTTTTAGGAATTTATTTCTATATTTCAATCATATTTCATGTATTTATATCTATAGGAGTAACTACACTCCTAGAGACAGTGTTGTCACTGCTCTCCAGCATTTTATGCAGTTGCGCATCTCTTGTATCTCATTATTTTCTCATTGGAGGTGGATTCTAATTGAATGAGGGGATTATTCCTCATCATATTTCTGTATATTGTTGCTGATATATTAATTTACATGATGGCTGTAATATATTTCATCTTGTGTTGTATTCAGTTTGGCAGATTTTGATGATTATGTTCATGTATTTCTGTAAGCTCTCTATTTGAGCATTTTCTAAGAGATCCACTTTTGGAAGATCTGTATAAGCCTTCTAGGCTTATTTATTTGAGCTCATATTCTGGAAAAGGAGTGTTTTATGAATTAAAAAGGGGATATTAGCCCCCTTTCTGCTTATTTTCACACTTTCTTCCTTATACAGTGTCCTTGAGGAAAAGATTGCAGAAATTTCCCATTTTGGACATTACAGTCTCAAGAAGGTCTACAAGCTCGTGGCAGCAATGTTATGTAGGATGTATGGCTGACTAGATGCAACCAATTTCAACAGAAAATGGGTTTCTCTCATGTATATTGTCACTATATACGACACCCATTTCAATTGGGCCAACTTGATAATGGTAGCCCTCAAATCGAACACATCTTCAGCACTAGCGCTTGATGAATTGTATGCATCAAAATTTTACATAGCCTCCTACCTTTTGGATGCAGTATGTGCAAGGTGCCATTTTCAAGGGTGGGCACACAACTGGGATGCAGAGTGTGGCGGTCCAATTCACAAGGAGTTGTGGGTGTTCTGAGACTCCAGATATAAGCAAGATATAGATTCAATCTCGCACAACTTCATCCCCACACTCTATAGAAAAATGTTTGGAAAAGACACCCCGTGCATGTCTGAGTGAGCCATGGAGACAATAACCTAAGTGGCCAACTAGTTTCCTGTCACGGATAACACTTTCATCTAAGTCTTCGGGTCGCTCAAGGCTCCCCACGCACTGTCCCAGTTTGTGATCGACAAACTACTTCTTCAAGAAACATGTTACCATATGTCGAGCGATTTTTCAAAGGTTCTCACTAAGGGCAAGAATAAGCCATGACCCACTCTTCTGCTCACTATTGGCGTCTACACAGTCAAATATATTAGGGAAGTAGAGGTAAGGGCTGAGCAAGTCAAGGGATTTTTCCTACCTCTCGTAACACACCGGATGTATGATCCTGAGAGAATCATCCCCTCCCATTGCAAACATGCCAAATTTAAATGGAGTTACCAGCATACTGAATCCCGAGCTGAAGATAGAATCAAGAACTGGTACAACATGGACAGGGAGGCCACTCCAGAGGAATCATCCGATCAGGAATATAAAGACAATCAAACTTTAGAGGAAATAATCCACATGCTAGGAGGAGCCTCGTCTTCCAAGGCCAAGAAGCAAAGGACCGATACGGGCATTAACTCTTCCACCCAACGAAGAGAAAAGGAGGATAAAGCACAACAAGAAGCTGAGGAGATGGCAAAGGAAGAGAAGAATAAACAAAAGAAACAAGTCAAGGAAGAACAAGGAAAGAAGCAGGCGGAAGAAACCCACAAGAAAAGGGAAGAGGAACAAAGGAGGAAAGAAGAGGAAGAAAAGGCAAAAGTTGAGTGCCAACTAAAGATAAAGCAAGATAAAGTAGAATCTGAGCACCAGCTAAAGGAAGATCAAGATAAAGCAGAAGCAGCGTGCCAGCTAAAGAAAGAACTAGATAGAATAGAAGCAGAGCAAAAGAGGAGGGAGGAAGAAAGTCAAAATTCAAGGGAAGATTCCTCCAAGGAAGCAAAAGGCAGCAAGACACCTCCCACAAAGACAGGGAAATAGATGGAGCTGCCACACATCGAAGTGCCCTAGACAACTCCTGCAACCAACATGCATTTTTCTCTCTCAGAACAGGGTGCCTCCTAGGATCAGGATGAGTAAGTGCTTGGTCTGACAAGACTAACCTATGATTAGTTCACACAAAAAATCAGGCAGAAGAAGAGAATATGCTTATCGTGGAACCCTGCTGCACCTCTCATGGCCACAACAGAAAAGAATATCATCTTGGATACTAGGACCAATCGAGTTATGATTGCATCAGCTGGCACTGCTTTTGCAGCAGCCAAAGAGGATAACATAAGCAGAATGAGTAGAGAATTTTTTTCCCTACAGAATAGACTACAAGCCTCTGAACAAAAGATAGCTAAGTCAATATAAGAAAAGAAGGTGCTAGAAGATGAAATCCAACAACTTCAGGTTAATAATACCCCTATTAATGAAGTGCCACTCACTATTCAAAGAGAGCTAGTCACTTTGGAAGCCACCATGAAGCAAGTATATGAAGAACTGTTTACAATAAAATATATTGTTGCGCCACTACTGAAAGCACAGGCAGAAACCAAGAGGAGGAACACACAGCTAAAGGAAGCCTCTGCTGCTTTGGAAAGAATACTAAAATGGTCGAACATGTATCCACAGGCTCTGGACACTTTGCCTAGAAAAGATTGGATTGGCAACCAAAATGACAAAGTTGAAATCCAAATAAAGGTACAATCCAAAGAGAAACTTATTAAGGATTTGGAGAAAGTAATGTATGCATATGAACATTTGATTAGAGGCATTGGCTCAATGGCCGAAGTACACCACATTCCTTCTTTGGGTGCACTGGGCGAAGAGAAAACATGGGAAGAAGTTGCAGAAGACATTCAAGCATTTGTACAACTCATAAGATAAGCAGTCGCCTCCAAATACCTTCCAACATCACAAGAAAACCTTGTTCATTTCATTGTTACACCAGTCTTGATCTATACCAAACTGGCCTCCCTATCGAACCAGATCACGATCAGGAGAGACACTTTGATCCCAAATTCTCTCAAGTGCCTTCACAGATTGAGAGAAGATACTTCTCAGGTCTCCCCAGCTATTGCAGATTATCAAGCATGGCGAAGTTACCTCAAAGAATAACAACAGACAAATGTCCCTGATCTCACAATCACCCAATTTCTCCCATGACCAAGTTGCATATTGCAGCAAACAGAAGAGGTCGCAAGTCGCAACAGAAAAGGGGTCACAAGTCGCAGTCAAAGCTGAGGTCGCAAGTCGCAAATTCCCTCGAGTCGTAGAGTATGTCAATGGTCAGGAAGGCAAAAAGTTAGGGATACCCAAGGGTCAATTTTGTTCTACAAATACTTCCTTTGGGAAATTGTAAAGCATCTTTTTTTTGGTACTCCAAAGGAGCGAAGAGAATTGTATAGCATCGAATACACCTTTCTAAGAATGAATAGAAACATATGTTTTGATTCCACTCTTGGATATGATGAGGACTAATGTGTTAACACTATGAATATTTTTGTCTTATGTATCTGATATCTTTATGATTAATTAATCTGCATTTTCGGCTTATATCATTTATAAATTTCAGCTCACTAAATTTGTTAACGATGTTAGGTTGTTTACTTAGGAGATGTTAGCAACTTCGTTAATAACATTTATCTTATCTTTGAGACCACTTAAGGAAGTGAAGGGTGCTCAAACCATAAAGAACTATTTCTTCTATGGTTTGAACAAATTTTATAAACATGACCCTAATGATGTGTTGCTAACAGCATTTCCTTTGGCTACATGATCTAACTCATCTCACTATTTGTAGTGTATTATGTTCATTGAGACTCATCAACCATTTGTCTTGTATCATCTGAATAATCATGTGTTCATAGGTCTTCAAGGCTCATTTTTGTCTGAGAAAAGGAATATTCAGCGATAGTCAGACCCACACCCCGGACGGGATCCCTATCACAAACGGTTTAGAGTCTAATCAAGACTTTTTACCAAGGAGATCCCTTACTGTTGGCCGGACATTTCATCCCATCAACAGATTTGGTGCTAGAAGGAGGGCTTGAATGACAGGCTCCTAGCATACAAGCAACATTCTGTGGCAAACCCCACAGGGGGAAATCATGTACAAAAACACTGGACCACCGCCCCTTGAACATTCTCTTGAAGAAGAACCCCCTTTCTATGAGATCACCTCTAACCAGCTAAGGGCCTTGCACCCAATCATTCGTGAGATCATTAGAGGCTTACAAAACGTCCTGGCCACCGGTTCCCTATTCAAACCTCGAACTCCCGCGACCAACCAGGCTCGCCAAGGAGCTCTAGTCATTTCCCTACCTCAACTGGTAGGTCTCATGATAGAAGATTATGTAGATGCAGTAGAGCGCAATTAGGTAGACCCCCCCAAAAATCCCTGAGGGAATGAAGGAGGCAGCCCGAAAATCACTGAAACCCAACCCAACCAACCTGTGAATGATGACACTCAAGAAAATAACCAGCCTGAGGGCACAACTAGGAGGGGTCAGGGAAACAGGGGCCGGGGAGATAGAGGTTATGGGCAAGGTCAAAATATGGGACACCCTCACCACAAATGAAACCAAAACAGGTTCCCTTTCCTTTATAACTGGAGAAACATCAGGAATGTAAGAAACCATAGGAGAAATCAGGACATGCACTCCCATCATGAAGGCGAAGCATCCAAATTAGACATAGGGAACGGATCTGACAGTGAAATAGGGAATGTCTACATACCGTGCCACCAGTAGGCTAGGTATGTATAGCGACTAGCTTGTTTGGCATAATCTCCCCTAGCCCTCTAGGGTCCCCTCCATGACATGCCCCAACACCTTGAGAAGCACCTCCCTAAGTTCGACCTTCAAAAGGGTACGTTGGCCGAAGATCACATAAGAAACTTTTAGCTGGCCTTACAAATGATGAGGGTGCAGTATAATGATGTAGAATTCTAGCTCTTTCCTCATACTTTAGAAAATAAAGCTACTACATGGTACCAATCTCTCCCTCTTACTTCTATTTCTTCCTGGGAGCAATTTCGCCGAACATTCCCCCAAAACTTTTTAGAGGACAAAACTCCTTCTATGCTCCTAACATAACTTAGTACTTTGAAATGCCAGAAAAAGGAGAAATTCAAAGACTTCAATCAATGCTTCACTACTATATTGAACAAATTCCCTCTGAACATGGCCCTAGATGATTCCATTACCAGTGATTACTACACACGGGCTCTCCCTCGAGATATTTTCGTGTTCGTAAAACGTGAAGCTAGAGCTACCTTAGCGGAAAATTACACCACTTCCCTCATTGTCGAAATGGAAATGATATCCATAGGAGCCATTGATCATGATGACCAGGATGATCAAAATCCGGCCATGAAGAGGGTCCAACCCTCAACTCATAAGGCCGAAGACAAAGACGAAGACCCTTTCGACTTCAAAAGCATCACAAAGTCTCTCAAACTATTAACCAATGAAGTCTCCAGTTTGAAGAGGAAAAAAAATGACTCTGCCTCAGGTGCCAAAATGTAGAAACCTTTCTTTAGAAATAATAACCCCACTATCAACTGGCCTCCGTCAAACTCGAGTACTAGCCTCAACGTTGAAGAAATCGACAGGGATAGTTTCTGTTCTTTCCATCAAGCCTCCCACTTAGAGAAAACCTACCCTCAGTGGATCAATAACATGACCACTATGGTGAATCAGCTTCTAGAAGACTAGACCCTTGGGGATTTAGAGGAGTATATTTTAGATAACGAGGAAGCCTCTCCCCCGGATGAGGATATGCGTTCCACTTTCCTTTCCTTCAAGGTCGTCCATGGGGAAAGCCCCCCTTCCACAATTGAAATAAACTTGGTTGACAACCCTAAATCCAAATTCCCTCGAAACTATGGCTTAAGGAGAAAAGGCCCGTTCCCTGAGCAGTCCTTCAAGGAAAAGAGAAAATATTTCTTAAGGAAGATCCTGCCGCCAAACCCAGAGAACCAAACTAAGACTCCTAATAAATTTAGCCCAATCAATCCCTGAGTAAGCCCAAAGGATAAATCTTCATCAGTTTCTCTGAAAGCCTCCACCGAACTTATCTCATACACACACTGCAGGTATAGCATTATTGAGGATATGAAGAAAACAAGGGCCAATATTTCTCTCATAGAACTTGCTCGCATTCCTAACCAGTGAGATCTTACCTTCAAAGCATTTTCTAGCCTACCAGGGGCCAACCCTGTGAGTACCACATCTTCCCAAGCTACTGCTAGTCCCCAGTCTATCGTGAATGTCGTTAATGCAAACTCCAGGGGATCCACAACACCTTTCCTTCTATCCTTCGAGATATTCAACTTCAATGTCCATAATTTCCTTGTCGATTTTGGTGCATCCACAAATGTTATGCCCTTGTCTATATGCAAGAAATTAAACATCCGCCTTGAGAAAACTGACATCAGGATCATTCAACTCGATAGATCTCAGGTTCCTATAGTAGGTGAATTGAATAATGTCATCATCCGCTTATCGTCTGATTCTAGGGTGCATCAGTGCATTGACATAGTGATCGTGGATATCCCCAAGGCCTATGATATTATTTTGAGTAGAGATTGGTCTAGTAAGTTGTAAGGATACTTTTCCACTGATTGGTCCCACCTGTGGCTCCCTTACAAGGGTAGGAACAATCAAATCTGGGTCTAAAGCGTGCCTTACATGAAACACACGGTGACCGACCTGGATGCAACTAATGAACCAGTTTGTTTCACACATGAGGAACTTGGTATGTGCTTCTTAGAATCCATTTTTCGGTGCTACCGAACCCCCCAATCGTCGATCACTCAAGACGTCTAGTCAGAACTATCGTTGGTCACTGGCAACCACTCCACCTCAACAGAATACCCATCAAAAGTAGTCGCCTTGAGTACGTCTCCTACGTGCTCGAATAGCCTTGAGATATTAGAAGATAAAATTTGGACCTTGTACTACGACGGTTCCAAAACCCATGATGGGGCTGGTGCTAGCTGTATTCTGCTAGACCCTCAGAGGAACAAGTTTCTAATCTCCTACCGGCTAGAGTTCTAGTGCACAAATAATATAGTCGAGTATGAAGCATTGATTCTTAGGCTCAAGAAAGCCATAGATCTCAAGGTCCATTGTTTAAAGGTAATTGGAGATTGAGATTATCGCCCGTCGGGCATGTAACACCATCCATTTCTTGTCTCTGCATTTGAAAGGTTACCAGCAAGAGGTATGGCATTTAATTTCTGCTTTTGATTCTTTCGGTATTAAATCCATACTTAGAATGCACAATGTAGTCGTTGATACGCTTGCCAATGCTGCTGCTAGGTTCACCCCACTTAGGGATGGATTCTCTATTGAAATCATTTACAAGCCATTCATACTAGAAAATGTCACTAATATTTGCATTTTTAATGATGGTCAACAGGTACTAGATTTCATGCTCAATACGGACGTGTTCAAGGATGCAGTTATAAGGATCATGATCAAGGCTTGCAAAAGGAAGAAGGGGATCGTAAGGAAAATGTTGATCAACGGTTGTCATTGATGTGAACCCAAGAAGCACCAGGGGCTAACACAATATTGCATGGGAATTTTGACCTACCAAATTAATATATTCTGGGTCAATAATTATTTTGGTGGTTTCTACTTGTCGAGATGTTTCCGTTGATATATGGCACGACATGTAATTCTTCACGGTTTGAGAGATATTCATGTTTGAAGTTTGTACCTCCAGTTAGTGGGCTAAAACCCCATGGGGTTGGGGCATGGGTCATTGAAAAGTCATAATTAATAATTTTTAAGCTCCTAAAATCTCTCCCATTTTCACTTGTTGAAGCCCCTCTCAACCTAAGAATCTATATAAATTGTGATCCTCATTTCCTCCTTATGCAGGGGATTTCACCTGTTGGAAATATTGTCATTGATGGCAAAGGAGGAAGCACTCAGGAAAAACAGGCAGCGCTGAAGCAGAGAAAGGCAAAAGAGGCACAACGAAAGCAATAGAGGCAACAAGAAGAAATTCAAAATGTAACAGTCATAGAAGCACAGTGAAGAACCGTTATCGAAAGGTAGAGACAGAGGCAGAGAAATAGAAGCAGCAGAGGCAGAGGCAGAGACTAAGTGACAGAGGCAGAGAACCGTTACAAAATTCCAGGAATCACACACTCCAACCGGCGTTATACATATAATACATAATCCTTATTCCGGGAATCGCTTAACTCCAGCGGCAATGCAATGCATATAATACAGAACCATATTCCGGGAATTGCACACTCCAACCGGCGTTATACAACACAAATATTATTCCGAGAATCACCTACCCTGATGGAGGATACATACATATATATATATATATATATATATATCCATCATCTTACATATAAATGCCGCGCATTACGTATGCTGCAAAGGACCAAGGCATATATATTATGTTATATAAGTGGAGCGCATAAAACAAAGTTTATAAGGTGGGACCCCTCCCCAATCGCAATCGTTGATCGCAAGGGCAGCAGAACATGTAACCAACAGGAAGTTGCGATTGCGATTGAAGTTCGGACCCGACGGGTCTATAAATCATGGTTAACATATATTTGAGTTCCAGGTCTAATCGCATCGGCACTGGTCAATCGCATCGGAGAATATATGAGTTGCGATTGCGATTGGAATTCCGGACCCGATGGAGGTATGAATTATAATTCAAACCTGTTTGAAGTCCTTTCCCAATCGCATCAGCAAAATACAATGAACAGTGGCCAATCGCAACACATATTAAAAGACTTGCGATTGCGATTAAGAGTTTGGACCCGATGGGTGTATTAATGATGGTTTATATATATTTGAATTCTAGCTAATCGCATCGGAGATTATAAGAGCGTCGGAACATATGTTAAAGACTTACGATTGCGATTGAAGCCCGGACCCGATGAGCTTATAAATTATGATTAACAAATGTTTCAATTCCACGTGTTTGCGTTCGGTTCTCGTCCAGAGAGACAACAATTATCTCCACTTTGTCCTTTCCTTTGGAGCGGCAACTCTTCGTTTTCTCCTTTTCCTGTATAGAAAATAACCATTATCAGTGGCTAAGTTATACACATCGATTCTCACATGTTTTGTTATAGTTCCTTATTACTTTCCAAATTCATCATACAAAAGGTTCACAAATTCTATTAAAAAGTCATTGAAATATTCATAAAAAACATACCTTTTTAGTACTCCACAGGTACAGAAGCTGAAATTTTTATGAGACAAAGCTAAAATCCTGAGGAAGCTGCTGTAAAAATTTCAGATCAAGGTGCGCAATATTTTTGGATATATGATCTGTGGAAGTCGGGGTTTTTCCAGGCTCCTAAAATTCATCTCAAATAAGTGACCTTGGTAAAATCGCCATAAATCTCTCTTTGAGTATCGGATTGAAATTTTGTAAGAAATAGAAAATGTTGAACAGTCTTTAGTTTTAGCTCTATCAATTTTAGAGCTAAATGAAGAAACAATGACACATGGCACGACGTACAAGTTCGCTCTGCTGAAATAATCCATAATTAGGGCATTGTGAGAGATTGGGTATAAATCTCTCTTCAAGAATCCAAATTGGGTCAGAACTGTGGCATTGGAAAGATGACTCAGAGGACTACTACAAGACTGAAAATCAGATATTGAGGATTTGAAATAACATAGATAAACCATATTCAATATCGAGCTTTTAGAAGGCAAAGAAAAAGCTAGATCACGTGTTTTCAAGGGTTGCAAAGGACCAGACTTTCTAGGGTAGAAAAGCAAAGAAAGGTGAAGCAGAGGGTAGCATGAAAAGAGCATCAACCAAGGTGCATAACAGCAGCAAGAAGTTCATCCTATGAAGTCTTCAAGTGGGTAGCACTGCATACAATCATTGTAAAGGTATCATTGTACTAAGTCATTGTAAATACATTATTGTAAAAATTGTGCTAGTGTCTCTCTGCCAAGGGTTGAAGAGGTAGTGTTGGGAGGTCTAGGATCATCATTAGGTGCTTGTGTAAAATTTGGGTTTATGGTCTAGTATATATTATTATTCTACATCATTCTATATCATTGTAAATTGGACCATTTTCCCTGGTACGGGAGTCCATTCTTATTTTATCCTTCTATAGGGTGGTAGAGTGGTGCTAGGGTGAGTTAGCCATTATGTTGGGGTATCCATTCATTTGATTATCAATTACCTCGAAGCGCTATTACCCAAAGGGGCCGAGAAGAATACTGATTCTAGGAAATATTTCTATTTTCACTGGAATTGAATATTAAAGAATTATTAGAAAAAAATTAGGTGGTTTTTGTCCCGGAATGGGTTTCCACCTTAAAAAATATGTGCATTTGTGTTCCTCTTGTTTTCTGCCATCATTTTACAAGCATTGATAATAATTGAAGATTAACTAATGCTCTAATTGAAAGGAATACTAATTCACACCCCCCCCCCCACCCGCCCCAAGTATTTCCAACAGATATTTGAGTCACCTGCATATATATTCTCAAGCTTGTCCCATACATTTTTCGCAATTTTACAACCCAACACTTTATGATAAGTAGATTCAATAACTCCACTGACAATAATATTATTTTCTTTTGCATCATTTACCAAATTCTTCTTACCTTGTTCATCTACAGTTGATGTAAATCCATTTTGAACAGTGTCCCATACTTCGTAACCTTGCGCCAAGAGATAGACCTCCATTCTTCCTTTCCAAAGTGCATAATTATTTTCATTGAAAAAAGGTACACCATTCTTAATATGCTCCATGACCTCCTTCCAGCTTTTAAACTGCTACTGAAGGAACCAAGCTCTGATACCAATTGTTGGAAATACTGAGAGGTGGGGTGAATCGGTATTCCTTTCAATTAGAGCATTATTTAATCTTCAATTATTATCATTTTTTTTACAATGATAGCAACAAACAAAAGGAACACAAATGCACATAATTTTTAAGGTGGAAACCCACTCCAGGACAAAAACCACCTAATGCTTTTATAATAATTCTTTAATATTCAACTCCAATTGCAAATAAAGCTCCAACTTCCTAGAATCTAGAAAAGAATTCTTCTCCAGCTCCCACTGGATGGACGCTCCAACACCTGAGATTCTTCAGTAGTCAACTGAATGGATGCCCCAACACCCAATGAGCTACAAATCACCCTACCACCACCCTACCACCCTATAGAAGAATAAAAGAAGAATGGACTCCCGTACCAGGTAAAATGGTCCACTTTACAATGATATAGAATGATGCAAAAGAAGAAGACACAATAGACCATAACCCCAACTATGACACAACCACCTAATGATGATCCTAGACCTCTCGACACTGCCTCTTCAACTCTTGGCAGATAGACACTAGAACAAATTTTACAATAATGTATTTACAATGACTTAGTACAATGATACATTTATAGTGACTGTATGCAGTGCTGCCCACTTGAAGACTTTATGTGATGAACTTCTTGCTGTTGTTCTATACCTTGGTTTCTACTCTTTTCATGCTACCTTCTGCTGCACCTTGCTTTGCTTTGTTTCCCTAGAAATTCTGGTCCTTTGCAACCCTTGACAACACATGATCTAGCTTTTTCTTGCCTTCTAGGAGCTCGATATTGAATCTAGTGTATATCTGTTATTTCAGATCCACAATATCTGATTTTTAGTCCTGTAGTATTCCTCTGAGTCTTATTTCCAATGCCATAGGTGTGGCCCAATTTTAATTCTTCAAGAGAGAGTTATGTCCAATCTGTCACAATGCCCTAATTATGGATTGTTTCAGTACAGAAAACGTGTATGGCATGCCACGTGTAAATTTTTCTTCATTCATCTTTGAAATTAATAGACAGAATACTAAATTATGTGCACTATCTACCACTTTTTACAGAATTCCAATCTGATACTCAAAAGGAGAGTTATGACGATTTTCCCAAGGTCACTTCTTTGCAATGAATTTCAGGAGCCTACACAAACACTGACTTCCACAAATCATATCTCCGAAACTATTGTGCACCTTGATCTGAAATTTTCACAGGAGCTTCCTCAAGATTCTTTCTTCACCTCATAAAAATTTCAGCTTCTAAACCTTTGTAGAAAAAAATTTAGAGCGAAAATTCAAGGTTTGACCTGTTTCAGATAGCAAAATCTCTTACTGTTATAGCATCATTACTCACCTTGACATGATTCATGATTGCTTTATGGCTTTATGGGCACCCATTCCTACAGACTTGGACAAATTCACTTAAAAACAGTGTAAAATCCCTCATACGCGACTATGCCCGTGTTTTTCCGCGTGTATACGCGAGTTCAGCTAGACTTTTCCGCGTATGCCATTAAAATGATTAAAAATATATATAAAAAATCCCTAATTTCGCGCTGGGTTGATGGTTACTCAGGTAGTTCAACCACCCCAGCCCGTGGCCAACTGTTTCCAACTGCTGAAACTACTTGGAGGGACTATAAAAAGCCCTCATGTGTATGGCCTAAGGGAGAGAGAGAATTATTGATATTATACTCTGTTGGTATTCCCTATCCAAGTCCGATTCCCCGTGCCTCCTGCACTTTCCTAGTTCATTATAGGAAACCCTTGTTTCCTTGAGATACACATCCCTTTATATGTTATCTCGTATGCACCAGTTTGGAAGGAGTCTTAGCGAGGCAAGGGCTGGACGGATCCGGACGACGGTCTACGAAGGCCTTGGAAGGATCAGGTGATCTCTCCACGTGTTACTTTTGTACATGCTATTTATAATACAGAAGTACCATGCTGTTCCCAAAATAAACGTGTTGGTGTATGCTTATATGTATGAGAATATTTGTTATACAAGCATTCATTATGATTTATTTAATGTTTTATATGAATCTCACTAACATTTAGAGTAGACATATGGTGTACAACTTGTCCTTTGTGTTGGTTTCTTCTTGTATTTCAGGTTAAGGAGAAAGGACGGTTGCAGGGGGTTTGGACCCCACGTGGATCTACTTCAACCGTAGGACCTACGGGTAACTCTCTCATTCTGCTCTATTTAGTTTATCTGAACGTGCATGGTTGTGTGAGTCTCTGTTAATTAGCATGCCCCTGCTCTGTGGAGGTTGTATCCCAACCAACCTCTAGGGTGATATTTCCCCAAAACAGAACTGGCGACTCCGCTGGGGATCACATTCTTGTGATTCTCCTGTTGGGTTGTTTCACCTACGGGTAACCTTCTCATTCTGCTCTATTTGGTTTTTCTAAACGTGCATGGTTGTGTGAGTCTCTGTTAAATAGTATGCCCCTGCTCTGTGGAGGTTGTATCCCAACCAAACTCTAGGGTGATATTTCCCCGAAACAGAACTGGCGACTCCACTGGGGATCACATTATTGTGATTCTCCTGTTGGGTTGTTTCAGCTGTTTGGTAGGTTGCCAACTGTTTTATCTTTCATTTGCAGTCCAGTTTATTTTCTTGCAGTCAGTCTGAAGTCCTGGTGTCTTTTCCAGGCTTTTTCTTTTTGTTTTTTCATTATTTTCCTTTCTATACGCGCTTTTTATTGCACACAGTCGCATATACACGCAGGTTTGTCTAAAGGAACCCGCGTATACGCGAGTTTCCCTTAGCACAGACACGTATACACGCTGGTTGCATAACTGCTAGGTCGCGTATACCTAGGCTGATTTTGAATTTTTGGGATTCTTGACTTTTTGGTCCTTTCTGGCTGTGGAGGCATGTTTCTACGGAGTCTCTGTACTTACTGGAGTGTGAAGGAAGTGGTTTCATGTCTTTTCTCTCTTTCGTTTGAGTGGAAACTAGTCTTTTGGCAAAAGTTTTGTTTTTGGTGCTGGCACTTCTGGATTGAGTTCCAAGATCGCTTTCTGAGCATTCTTGGCTGTTCTGATTTATCAGAACAGAGAGCTTCTGCTCACTGACTCGCTCCTATCTTTGTGTTGTGCTTTGCACTGCGATTTTTGCTTCGTTTTTTATTGGTTTTCTTGAGTTCCATAGGCTAGGGTTTTGTTGCAATTTTCGAAGAATTTTTCTTGCTTCTTTGGAGTCTTTGTTTGCAACAAGTTTGCACTATTTGTCTAGGCTGAGTGGCTGAGTTTTTGGTCTTCCGTTTCTCTTATTGATCTTGCTACTGTTAGCTTTATAAGGTTTGGGAGCATTGTTGAAGTTTGTGCTTGAAATTCGGTCTCGTTTTGGTTTGGATTTTGATAGTTGTGCTTGGTCTTTTCGAGCTCTTTCTCTATAAAACAAAAAAGCTCAAAAAACATTTGCTTTGCTTTTTGTTTTTGCATTTCAAAGGCTTAAAAAACATTTTAACTTGTTATTTTCTTTTGTTGTCGCGTTTTCATTTTCGTTTACCATAACTTTTGAAGCTTTTGTGAAGTTTCTTGCTTTAGTTTTAGGCTTGACTTTGAGGAGGAGTTGTCATTTGATTTCTTCTTCTTATTGTTAAGTGTTTTGGTGTCCTTATTTTAAGAGTTATTGATTTCAAGAATTAGCTTATTGGACAACAAAAGAAGAGTTAAAACTGAAGGAGCTTTTTGGGAAATTTCACTCTGTTTTAAGAGAAATTTGCATCTTAGGATTTACATGCTTGTAGTGATTTGCATTAGGTGCATATAATCATTTAGTTAGCTTCTTAGTTTTTGTGAGTGTGGGTTTGCTTTTTGAAAAGAAAAAATACAAATTTTTAGTCTCGTAGAACCTGTATAGAGATTACTTTTCATCGAAAGACAAAGAACTGCATGTGCATGTAGTTAAGTTTTTATTAATTTATTTTGCGTCAAAACACCATTGGTTTCATCTCCATATCCTTGTGACTTAATATAACAGCCCTTAAAATAAGCGATTTAATCTAAAATCAAACTAGCAAGTTTTTCTAAGTGTCAATCACCAACTAGCTAGGTTGTAGGGCCTTGGAATAGGTGAGTGGAGAGTTAACTCTCCAAGGCCGCTCAAACAAACATAGAAGTTGATTAATTGAGCGAAATCCAACTTCGTGAGGTGGACTGGGAAAGCTCTCATCCGAGAGTCAAGCGCGAGGGGAAGTGAAGGTTAAGAAGAGGGATACCCCCCCTCCGATTAGCTGAATCTAACCTCAAGACCGTTCCGCCCAGCTTCTGATACGGATTGGTGTCCATATTTGCTGTTCCTAGGTTCCACACAGGTGACTGCGGGGGGGAATACCCGTGGTACCTGAGGCAGACGTCGCATCACTTTCAGCAGTACTTCTGGGGGGTGCCCTTGCGAAGCTTGGGTGCTTGAGCCGGCAAAGGCTGTCGTTTGGAGGTCGGCGTAACTATTTCTGATACCTTCGCTAGTTGTTCTGGGCCCTAATCATCCCAGACTGCTTTCGGGAGGTCCTATACTTCGCTTTCTTGTATTTTGGTGTCCGGTCCTCATCACCCGGAGCGGAAATACTTGGAGGCTGTTTGCTTGCTATATCTCAGGGATTTTTATTTTAGTGAGTGCTCTTTGCTCCTAGCTTGCCTAGCTTTTCACTTTTTTGAGTCTAATTTAATAAATCTATAAAAGTGGCTGATCAAGTGCCTCGACGTTCGAGGAGAATCCGGGGGTTATCTCCTGAGAGTCCAGAGCCTTCTTCGAGAAGGCGTAGGAGTGATTTAGCGGGTGGTTACCACCCTGTGGATTCTGACGCTGTGGAGAGAGATCCTCCACTAAGGTCTGAAGGTTTCGTAGCTGATTCCGGTGTCGGTCCCGAGAGGAGCGTTCCGCTCACCTCACGAGTTTTGTTTCCTCAGGAAGGAGATTTTCAAATTGAAGACGTACCTGAGCCTCCTGCTACAGGTCCATCTCCTCTTCCTCCTGATCATCCGTTTGTTCTTCAGTACATCGGACCGGAGTCTGAGAGACCGCCGGATCTTCCGTATCATTCTTATATTTCGATGGCCACGACTGGGAATGCGGCTTCTACTGTGAGTGCTGCAGGCATTCAGACTCCTGTTTCTGTTGAAGCAGGGGGCACTATTGCTTCGCCTTCAATTGCTTCTAGTGCTGCTGTGTTTGGCTCTGGGTTCACCCAAGCACATGCTTCCCATTCTGGTCCCTTTTGTTCAGGGATGTTCATTAGTGGAAGTCCCTCTTTTACTTTTTCTGCTGCTTCAGCTGGATCTACACCCATGTCTAACATGGCTAGTGGATCAGCTTCGTTTCAGGGTTTCCCCTTTGGGACTGGGCACATTCCCAGTTCCAATCCTTCTTTAGGGTCGTTTCCGTTTTCGTCCCAGACCCAGAGTTTCAACCCTTGGTCTGGGGGGCAAAGTTCGACTACTTTTACGGGATGGAATCCTTTGTTTACTACGGCTGGGGCAGGGAACCAGTTCTTCGCAGGTCATCAATGGAATGCTTCTTTCCCTTCGTCGAGTGCATATCAGTCCTTTTCTCCTTTGTCTAATGCTTGGAACCCCTATCAAGGGCTCTCCTCTTCAATCAACACTTCAGCGGGGGGAACTAGTCTGGGCTTTGGTAACTCGGCGTGGGGAGGAGGTTCTTCTCCGTTTTCTACGAGTCCTTTCTGGCAGCCTGGTGCCTTATCAAATCCAGGCTATTCTTTTCAAAATGTTGGGAATCCATCCCCTCAAGGATGGAATTCTCAGGCTCCGCCTCGCTTACCGTTTCTGGCAACGTTAAACTTGCCAGATTTGTCGAAGTTGACTAATGACCCGATCCGTTATAGTCCGGGGTGGCCTCCGGTCCCAACCAAACTTCCTTCAGACATTCCAAAGTTTGAAGGTAAGAGTGGAGAGGATCCGGCGGACCACATTACCACTTTCCACTTATGGTGCTCTTCGAACTCCCTGATCGATGACTCGATTAGGTTGAGATTATTTCAACGCACCCTAACTGGAAATGCTGCCAAATGGTATATAGAGCTCACTGGGGGCAGTTTCGCCACATTTGGAGAACTGGCTGTCACATTTCTAAACCATTTTCAGTTGCCTGTCAGATATGAGGCTAGGACCGAACTCCTGGCTAATTTTAAGCAGGATGAGGCAACTCACATTTCTGATCACATTCAGGAATGGAGGAGAAGGAAGAGGCTTATCAAAGCCCATATTCCAGGTGAGTTCCTTCTCGAGTGGTTTCTGAAATCACTGCAGTCAGACATTTCAAAGGACGTATCCCTATCTGGGGTATTTTCTGAGGAGCAGGCCATTTTTAGGGCCCAGCAGTTAGAACTGATCTATTCTCAGTCTGGGGTACTTTATAAGTATTTTCCCAATGCTCCTCGCTCCAAATTGGATTTATCGAAACCCAAACCTGGTCCGCATGGTGACGGGCTTGTCGGATCGGTCAATAGTAGTGCAGCCAGCCTGCTTTCTCAACTACAGCAGTTGTCTTTAGAATCTGCTCCTTCTGGTCAGGTTGTGCCTGCTGATTCATCACCTTCCCAGTCTTTGTCCATAAATGATGTCCAAGCTTCTGATCCCAAAGGAAATCAACAATACGATGGGAAGAAGAAGGGACGAAATAACAAGAAGAAGGGCAAGAACGGGAAGGGTAATGCAAATAAAACCAACGAGCGTGTTGGTGAGGGTCAAAAGGAGAAAAAGAAAGTGAAGTTTCCATGCAAGCTTTGTGCTGGAGACCATCTCACGCACCTTTGCCCTAAAATTCAGGATGCTCAGCGCCTGTTATCCCAGCAGGGTTCTTCTAGTTCCCAGGATGTGCTAACAAACCCTTTTCCCCAAGGGCAACAATTAGTTTTTGGCGCGAACCAAAATCCTGGGGCTTCCTCTGGAGGTACCCAAGAAGGGGAAATTTCATCGAACATCTTTATGATGAGTGCTCACGTGGATGTCGCTACAAGATCCCGTGATTATGGCGGAGAGGAATCTTCGAAAGCTAAGGAAGTTCCTGATGCTACTGAGCCGCTTCACATTACGAAGCCAACTGTTGAGTCTATGCCTCGGATGCCAAAAGCATCTTCTAAGCGGTCAACGATTAATCCGAACGTGAGGGCTGCCCAGAACTACTCGATTGTAGAAGATCTGGCGCAGAGTCCTTGTGCTATGTCAGCTTTAGAGGTACTCCGGTCTTGTCCGGCTCAGCGCAGTGCTTTGCTCACTGCCATTGGGGCTATTGATCCGAAAAATTCTCTTCTGATTACTTTTGATATGACTAATTTTAAGAAGAGACTTCCTCATCACATGGCATTTCACATTAGATCGTCGTATCGAAAGACCAATATCTTTCGAACGGTTGTTGATGAGGGTGCTTCTACTTGCGTGATGTCTCTCGCATGCTGGAAGACACTTGGATCTCCCAAAGCTGTTCCATATAGCACTGTTCTTACTGCATTCGATGGCCATTCTCACAGACCCCATGGTATTGTCCCGGCTTTGCCCATCTGTGTTGGGGGCAAAACTGTCAACATAGAGGTTGAGGTAGTGGATGCAGCCTTGGACTACAACCTTCTGTTGGGGAGGAACTGGATATACGAGATGGATGCCATTGCATCCTCATTATTTCGAATTGTATGTTTCCACCATGAAGGGAGGATTGTCACAGTGGATCAACTGGACTGTCCTCAAGTAGACCTGAATGCGCCTTCTGACTCATCTGTTCCTAAGTTGGATAATACTAAGGCGCCTGTCGAGAATCTAGGAGTTGGAATGTATTCTTCCCTGATGGGTTCTTTCGATCTTCCTCCTCCTACGGTGCATATTAATGCTATTTCCTCCTCCAAGGCTCCCCTTCGAAGAGAGTTCTTTCGAACTCATTATTTTTCGAACCCTTGGACCTTACCTTCCCCTACTGCCACATTGGCAGAAGGTCAAGTGGGTGGTATGGCATTTCCGATTTCTGCAGCTGAGATTGCATATCAGTCTATTGTTGACACTGCAGAGTCTGTTCCAGCTCCTCTTTCGCCGGAAGAGTTGGATGGTGATGTGGCTCCGGCTTGGACGATTAGTTCTTCTTCGGCCCAGGATTGTCTTGATACCACTCTTCCATCTGAAGAGGCAATCCTGGAAGCCATGACTGGTATAGATAGACCGTGGGATGATTTGCATCATCGGTCTTACTTCCTACCTGACTTGAGCGAAGTTGAAACAAGTTTTCCAAGTCCTCCGTCTCCTGGTCCTGTTCACCCAGTCTTGAGCCCTTTGGCACCAACACAGGTTTATGCTGAAGGGAACATGGCTGTGATCTCTCCTACTATCCCGGTGAACATTTCTAGGGATCCCAATATTGTCGAGAATGTCTTCATTGGAGCTGAATGTTCCCGTGAAGAGATTCAAATCTATACCGAGCTCTTCAAAGAGTATAGGGATGTTTTTGCTTGGTCTTATGAAGAAATGCCTGGCATAGATCCATCTATCGTTCAGCATGAGATCAAGACGTATGAAAACGCTAAGCCGGTTAGGCAAAAGCTTCGTCCGGTCAATCCTAGGAAGGCAGCAGCTATCAAAGCTGAAGTTGAAAAGCTGCTTAAGGCGGGATTCATTTTCCCAGTTCCTCTGACTGAATGGGTTTCAAACCCCGTTCCCGTTGATAAAAAGCAAGGAACGATTCGAGTGTGCATCGATTTCAGAGACCTGAATAAGGCGTGTCCTAAAGATAATTACCCCACACCTTTCATCGATCAGATTATTGACGAGTGTGCCGGTAACGAGATTTTCTCCTTCATGGACGGTTTTTCTGGATACAATCAAATCACTATCCGTCCTGAAGATCAACATAAGACCGCATTTATTTGTCCCTGGGGTACGTTTGCATATAAGAAAATGCCTTTTGGTCTTAAAAACGCTGGGGCTACCTTTCAGCGGGCCATGTCTTACGCCTTCCACGACATCAAGAAGATTATTGAGGCATACTTAGATGATTTAGCTGCTCATTCTCGAAAGAGGATAGATCATCCAGGTCACCTCCGGCAAATATTTGAAAGATGTCGTTTTTATAAAATTCGATTGAATCCAAACAAGTGCGTTTTCGCGGTTACATCCGGTCGGCTATTGGGATTTATTGTGTCTAGGGAAGGGATAAGGGTAGATCCCTTCAAGGTTGAGGCAATACTTCGGTTGCCTCCCCCGTCTTCAATCCGTCAGCTTCAAAGTCTCCAAGGGAAGTCTAATTTTCTTCGGAGGTTTATCGTTAACTATGTTGAGATTACAAAGGGATATATGAGATTGTTGAAGAAAGGAGTTCCTTTTCTTTGGGACGACTACGCTCAACGCTCGTTCGATGCCTTGAAAAAGGCATTGACCTCTGCTCCTTTACTGAGTCCACCCGATTATAGCAGAGATTTTCTTTTGTATCTGGCTACAGCAGAATCTACCATTGGTATGGTTCTGGTTCAGGAAGATGATGCTCTTGTTGAGCATGTTATTTACTACCTTAGTCGAGGGCTGGTAGGACCTGAACTGCGATACACTCCGATAGAAAAGTTAGCCTTAGCAGCAGTTCATGCTGTGCAACGACTCCGGCATTACATTATTCTTTGCAAAACTTATGTCTTGGCAGCTGCCAATCCATTTCAGTTTGTCCTCAGCAGGCGAGTGATTGGGGGCAAATATAATAGATGGATTGTGATATTACAAGAATTTGATCTCGAGTTCATGTCTGCCAAATCCAAGAAGTCATTAGTCTTTGCGGAATTGATCTCCGAGTTGCCTTGTGGAGAGGAGATGATCTATGATGAGTCCTTTCCGGACGAACACTTGTTTTTAATCTCTCCACAAGATCCTTGGTATGGGGATATCATTGTGTATCTCCGGACTGCGAAGTTTCCCTCTTCTTTTTCGAAAGATGAGCGTCGTAAGCTGCGTCACTTAGCTAAAAGTTATCTGATTATTGGTGATGCTTTGTACCGTCGAGGGGTTGATTCAATCCTAAGACGCTGCTTAACTTTCGAAGAAGCTGAGGCTGTGCTCAATGATTCTCACGGTGGAGCTTGTGGGGGTCATTTATCTGGGCTTGCTACAGCCCAAAATATTTTGTGTGCTGGATACTTTTGGCCCT
>CM076581.1:1404153474-1404213766 GCA_034641835.2 Pinus albicaulis | reverse complement strand
GGTCAATGATCTATTTTGATGACCATTTCCTTCCCCAAAATGTAATGCTTCCATTGTTGGTAGCCCTGGACAATGGAACACATCTCCTTTTCATAAGTGGGATACTTTCGGACTGTGTCTAAAAGTGTCTCAATGTGATATGCCACTGGATGCCCCACTTTAGTAAGGACTTCCCCAATAACATAGCTAGAGGCATCTGTCTTGATCTCAAGTGGTTGTCGCAAGTTTGGTAATGTGAGCACTAGTCCAGAGCATAGGCGATGTTTCAACTCTGCGCACTAGTACATTTGGTCAAAATTCTGAAACTTTAGTTCCGACACTTTTGACGTATTGTCGGAAATTTCCCCAATTTTTATCAATTTTTCAAATCCCACCCACAACCATCCCTATATTGACATTTAGGGACATTGTTGATCTTCTGACATTTAGGCACGTCGTCGGAACACCGATGTTTAGGGATGCCACATCGGTCTTGCGACGTTTCTATGACTTGCGTCGGTTGTGTGACGGTGGTTTGGGGCAAACGTCGTTATCTCGAAGTTTAAAGAAATAGTCAGTAGTGCGACATTTTTGGGCTTAACCATCAGTATTGCGATGACCAAAGGATAATCATTGGTATTGCAATGATTAAAGGATAAGATTCAGTGTTCCGACGTGTTGAATAAATGTTGTAAGAGCGACGACGGTAAACATTGTAATTTCCCTTAGATTTTAACCAATTTTTTTTAAGAAATGTTAACTAAGTTTGCCATTTGCTCCCTTGTTCCTTAATAGTTCAGTAGCCTGTTGTGTCATTTAGTTTGAGGGTGCCCGCCCAAAGCCATTCAGGTTGGGTCATTTCGGTTGAGGGTGCCCACCCAAACGCATTCGGGTTGGGTCATTTCGGTTGAGGGCGACCACCCAAACGCATTTGGGTCGGGTCATTTTAGTTGAGGGTGCCCGTATCAAATTTGCTAAGTTGTGACTGCATGGGTTTCTTGTGCACATTCATGTGGCCTATTTTCCAGTTGCTCCCTTGTGCCTTCATTCGGTTGTGCATGCCGTGTCACGCTGTGTGAGGGCACCCACCCAAATGTGTTCAGGTCAGGTCATTTTTTTTAGGGCAGGCATATAAAATTTGCTAAGTTGTGACCGCATAGGTGTCTTATGCACGTTCGTGCGGCCCATTTCCCATTTTCTCCCTTGTGCCTTTGTTTAGTTGAGCATGCCATGTCATTTCGTTTGAGGCCGCCCACCCAAACCTGTTTGGGTCAGGTCATTTCGGTTGAGGGTGCCTGCCCAAACACGTTCGGGTCGGGTCATTTCAGTTGAGGGCACTCGCCCAAATGCATTTGGGTTGGGTCGTTTTGATTGAGGGCGCCCGTATCAAATTTACTAAGTTGTGACCGCATGGGTGCCCTATGCAGGTTCATGTGACCTGTTTGTTGGTTTCTCTCTTGTGCCTTCATTCAGTTGTACGCTTCGTGTCGTGTCGTGCCTGTGAGGGTGCTTGCCTAAATGCATTCAGGTTGGATCATTTCGTTCAAGGGTGGCCGTTTCAAATTTGCTAAGTTGTGACCACATGGGTGCCTTGTGCATGTTCGTGTGGTCAGTTTGTCATTTTATCCCTTGTGCCTTCGTTCGGACGGGCGCACCGTGTCATTTCATTTGAGGGCACCCACCCAAACCCGTTTGGGTCAGGTCGTTTCGGTTGAGGTTGCCCGCCCAAACAAGTTCAGGTCGGGTCATTTCGATTGAGGGCGCCTGCCCAAACACGTTTGGGTCAGGTCATTTCGGTTGAGGGTGCCCGTACCAAATTTTCTAAGTTGTGACTGCACGGGTGCCCTGTGAACGTTCGTGTGGCCTGTTTACCGATTGCTCCCTTATGCCTTCGTTCGGTCGTGCACACTTTGTTGCGCCACGTATGTGAGGGCACCTGCCCAAACGCGTTTAGGTTGAGTCATTTTGTTTGAGGGTAGTCGTATCAAATTTACTAAGTTGTGACCACAAGGGTGCCTTGTGCACGTTTGTGCGGCCCGTATGTCATTTGCTCCCTTGTGCCTTCATTCGGTCGAGCGTGTCGTGTCATTTCATTTCAGGGCTCCTGCCCAAACTCATTCAGGTCGAGTCATTTCAGTTGAGGGCGCCTTCCCAAACGCGTTCGGGTTGGGCTGTTTCGGTTAAGGTCACCCGCACAAACGCGTTTGGGTCGGGACGTTTTGATTGAGGGCACCCGTATCAAATTTGCTAAGTTGTGACCATACGGGTGCCCTGTGCACGTTCGTGTAGCCCATTTTCCGGTTGATACCTTGTGCCTTCGTTCAGTCCTGTCGCGCCATGTGAGGGCACCCACCCAAATTCATTAGGGTTATGTCGTTTAATCGTTTGAGGGCGACCATATCAAATTTTCTAAGTTGTAACCGCACGGGTGCCTTGTGCACGTTCGTGCAGCCTGTTTTCCATTTGCTCCCTTGTGCCTTCGTTCGGCTAGGTGTGTCATGTCATTTATTTTAAGGGTGCTCACCCAAACCTGTTTAGGTCGGGTCATTTCAATTGAGGGTGCCCACCCAAATAAATTCTGGTTGGGTCATTTCGGTTGAGGGCACCTGCCCAAACGCATTTTGGTTGGGTCATTTCGGTTGAGGACGCCCATATCAAATTTGCTAAATTGTGACCACACAGGTGCCTTGTGCACGTTTGTGCGGCCTGTTTATCAGTTTCTATAGAAATTAGCTGAATAAATCACTTATTCAATGAAGATTAACCCGATCATACATCAATTTCGAATTGCATGCATAACACATAACCTTCTTCTACAATTAATTGTCACATGCGGAAATAATATAGAAGCAATCGCGCATCAAATCAATCACACATTAACTCAGTATGTATGGGGAAAGCCTATAGCTGAAAACCCCCCAGCTATTGTGTATATTATAATGGAGAAATCATGTAACAATCATAGTACAAAACTCTTCACAAGCTCTCATGCACTACCTCCCATGCTACACACTATCAAGCTAGATCTAGCAAATCACTTGCTCCAATCCTTAGCCACTTGATAGCCAACCTTGATTGCGTATTTTAATGCTAGGTAATGGCCTCCTTATATAGATAAACCACCAGCCTAAACTTTGCAATACTCATAGCTTACTCCACCTATCTATGTGTTGCAAATAGCAACAGTATAGTTACAACTGATAGCTAACTCTACCCTTTCATCTATCTCTTTCACTGGTCTTCACTGAACTGATCATGCACTGTAGTGAACTGAAGTGTTCTTTAGTTGACTAATGAGTTAATATTTAGTAAATTAAATATTATTTAATTTACTCCACTCATATCTAGTTGATTAGTTAGTTAACTAATCCCAACTAGTTCAACTAAAACAAACAGAACACAACTCCACTATCTGTCCCGTTAACTCCTCCAAAACTCCTGCCACTGAAGTCTAACTGAAGCCAACCATGCAAGATGCCATCAAAACCTAGGAACCACGTGATTCCTTGTGTCAGTTGCATGAGCCACCTCCATGACTCAAACTGAAGTGCGCCAAGAGAGTAAACTGCTGTTTATAGTCAAAATATTATTAAGGGTAAATAATATTTGACTTCCATATTTTAGGAGATCAGTCTAAAAATAGCCTGGGTCCTAAAAATTAGGGTCTCATCTATTTTTACCGACATGTCGCATACTCCAAGAATCTCCAAGTAGAATTCCCAAATTATGCTCCGTATGTCTAAAAATAGACATGGTCTAAAAATAGACTTTGCGCCAGAATTTGCCTGCGGGCCCACTTAGTGAAGGCGACTTCATTTCACTAAGCTCCATCATCTTGCTGCATTCTCAACACTCCCTCTCAGCAAGATGTGGATTATCTGCAATCCCTATCCTGCCTCTGTGGAATTCGAACTTGCTCCTGGTGAGCGCCTTCGTCAGGATGTCGGCATCCTGATCCTCCGTGGGAACATATGAAAGCATCATGATTCTCCGCTGAACACAATCTCTGATATGATGGTACCTGATTTCGATATGTTTGGACCTATCATGAAAAAGTTTGGATTAATGAGGAGAAGCAAATCTCTTGCAGAGGCTCACAGTTTATCTCGGTTAAATCCTTGTGAGCTCAAATGCAACACAGACAAACCTGCGAGGATCTTCCTCATCCCAAATAGCCTCACATGCAGCCAAGCTGGCACGCATGTGCCTCGACCTCTGCTGAGCCCGGGTGCCACGGATCTGCTGCTGTGCAGAGGCTATTTTGCTAGACCCAATCACGAAAACTCCTCCAGAAGTGCTCTTCCGGTCCGTTGGACTCCCTGCCCAATCTGCATCAGTGAAACCAGAAAGTTTCACTCCATCCTCCTGTCTGTGCCATAGACCATATCCCGATGTGCCTCTGATATAGCGCAATACATGCTTGCCCGCCTTCCAAAAGAGCTTGGTAGGCTTAACCATAGCTTGCGAAAGCTGGTTAACTGCATAGCATATATCGGGTCGAGTATTGACCGGATACATCAACGACCCCACCAACTGTCGATAGACAGTGGCATCCACTACCTCCTCCGAAGTAGCATCTCCCTTCCTCCAACCTCCAGGAAGAGGGGTATCAACAGGCTTGCAACCTTGCATGTTGAACCTCTCCAGAATCTCCCGGGCATACTTGCCCTGAGAAACAAACAGTCCTCCGCTGCGCTGCCAAATCTCCAATCCCAGGAAATAATGAAGGATGCCCTGGTCCTTCATCTCAAACTCTCGTGCAAGATCCTCCTTGCATGAAAGTATCAACTGCTCGTCGCCAGTCAAAATCAGATCATCTACATACAGTACGATGATCAACAGCTTCCCCTCCACCACAATCTGGTACAGTTTTGGATCCGCCTCACTCTTGGAGAATCCAAGCCCGGTGAAGTAGCTGTCTATCCGAGTGTACCAAGCACGAGGTGCTTGCTTCAGCCCATACAGTGCTCTCTTGAGTCGGCACACATGCGACTCACTGCTGAAGATCTCAAAACCTTTAGGCTGCTCTATGTACACCTCTTCCTCAATAACTCCATTGAGGAACGCAGTCTTCACATCCATCTGATGAATGTGCCACCCCATCTGCGCTGAGAGAGCAAGGATCATCCGTATGGAAGAGTACCTTGCGACAGGTGAAAAAGTCTCCTCATAGTCAATCCCCTCGATCTGTGAGAAGCCACGGGCGACAAATCTCGCCTTGTACTTCTCCACACTCCCGTCAGCCGCCTGCTTCACCTTGTAGATCCATCGCGAACCTACACCTGATTTCCCAACCGGTCTTGGGACAATCTCCCATGCACTGTTCCTGATGATCGAATCATATTCTTCGATCATGGCATCAACCCATGCGGGTTCCTCCACGGCTTCCTCAAAAGAGGATGGCTCCGTCACAACACATTGACTCATAAGAGCCATGTATCCAGTGTACCGATCCGGTGACTGTCTCTGTCTGCGCTGTGCTGTAGGTGGTCCTACAACCTTCTCTGCATCCCGAGCCAGTCGCTCAGCTTCTGTAGTGTGCATGCGTCCTCTGATGGTTGGCGCTGCCTGGGTAGTTTCTTCCACCTCCTGAACCTCCTCTTGTGGCTGATCCACATCCGGAAGCTCCTCCTTGAGGCCCAGGCCTCCCTCATGCTGGGAGTGTGGCCTCCCTCTGGCCCGAACAATCCATGGCCTCCTCCTCACGAATAACCCTCTCGTACTTTGTGATCTTGGTATGTTGCATTATACACTCGATAGTTATGAGGTGTATCAGTGTACCCACAAATATTCCAACTTCAGCAGTTGGATCCAGCTTCCTTCTCGCATCCTTCGTCACATGCATGTAGACAGGAGATCCGAAAATCCGCAAATGGGAAATATCAGGCCTCTTGCCAGAATAAGCCTCCTCTGGTGTACTCATGCCAAGAGCCTTGTGAGGACAACGGTTCTGCACATACACTGTTGTATTGCATGCCTCAGCCCACAAGTGAAGGGGTAGGCCCTGATCATGCAACATCGCCCGTGCAGCACCCACGATCGTTCTGTTCTTCCGCTCAGCCACCCCGTTCTGCTGTGGGTTATGGGGTCTGATGAGCTCTCTCCGAATCCCTTCTGCACTGCAGAACTCCTTGAATTCAGCCGAGATGAATTCACCACCGTTATCACTCCTTAGAGCAATCACCTTCTTCCCCGACTCCTTCTCGACCCGATTAGCATAAACTCACGAACTTGAATGTCTCGCTCTTCATGCACGCCAGAGAAGATCATTACTTCGAGAGGAAATCCATCAACAAAAATCACATAATGCAGCCTTTCTGTCCAGGCTCAGGCCCGAGAAGGACCACACACGTGTGTGAACTCTCTCAAGGATCGTCGTGGCGCATTCTCCTTCTCGTGAAAGGTGGCTTTCACATACTTCCCTAAAGTACCCCCCTTGCACTGATCTGATTGCGCAAGAGTGCCCTTAAGAAGCCCAGTAGAAATCTGCTGCAGAATCTTCAAAGCTCCATGGTGAAGATGGCCCAATCTCCTGTGCCATAGTTCGCCCTCATCATCCCGGCTCACCACATCTCCAACCTTGCATGCCATAGCTGCGCAGTCATCTACCTGCAACTGATAAAGGTTCTGAGTTCGAACCCCTATCTTCCGGGTCTCTCCAGTAGTCTTACTGCGCAGGAAGGCTTTTCCTTCGCTGAAGACCACATCATAACCCTTATCCTCCAACATTGCTACTGAAATCAGGTTCTTCTTCAATCCAGGTACATGCATGACATCCTTTAAGAAAAAGGGTTTACCAGACTCCCTCTGAAAGGATACGGTACCGATACCAGTCGCACTGTATCTACCGTCATCGCCCATCTCGATGTGCATGCCCAAATCCTTGTCCTCCAGATCTGAGAACAACTCCCGATCTCCCGTCATATGAAATGACGCACCGCTGTCCAAGAACCACACCGGTCCCATCATACTTGAAACTAAGCATGCAATCAGTGAAACTTTGACAGCCACCCCCACTAACTTGACTCATCTGCCATGTGAGTGAACTTCGTGAGGTATTTGGCGATGCTGTCGCCCTTCTCCATCTTGATGTTCCTGAGCTTATCTTTGAGCACCAGCTTCCTTTGGTCACTCTTCTTCTGGAATAGATCCGTCAAAGCTTTCCACATTAAATATGGAGTAGCCTTACCATGAAGGCTGGATACAATATGATCCTTGACGCCCTCCAACAGGATCCTTTGACATTTCGCGATCTTCTTTTGCCATGCATCGACCAAAGCTGCATCAGTGGGCTTTGGGACATCCACATCCACGAACTCCTTCAGACCATTATCTTCTAACACTGCTTCCATTCGATCCTTCCATGCAACATAATTCGAACTGCCTTCAAGAGCATATTCGAGTCGCAATCCATTGAAAGAAGACATCTTTCAACACCGGCACCAAGAAAATCAACCTTCTGCAAAATTCGAATTCCAAACTCAAAGCTCTATCGCTTCCGATCTATACTTGAAAACAAATTATTTCCAAATCGGAGATTGACTGCAAAGGGCATTCACCAGATCTTTCACCTTACAAAGAAGGATGAATATTCCGGAGGCTACCTGGCCCGCATGCAGACTCTGTCCGAGGAAATAAGTTTGCAATCACCGTAATAGACTTCGACAATTAACTTAGCTCCGATACCATGTAGAAATTAGCTGAATAAATCACTTATTCAATGAAGATTAACCCGATCATACATCAATTTCGAATTGCATGCATAACACATAACCTTCTTCTACAATTAATTGTCACATGCGGAAATAATATAGAAGCAATCTCACATCAATTCAATCACACATTAACTCAGTATGTATGGGAAAGCCTATAGCTGAAAACCCCGCAGCTATTGTGTATATTATAATGGAGAAATCATGTAACAATCATAGTACAAAAACTCTTCACAAGCTCTCATGCACTACCTCCCATGCTACACACTATCAAGCTAGATCTAACAAATCACTTGCTCCAATCCTTAGCCACTTGATAGCCAGCCTCTATTGCGTATTTCAAAGCTATGGGATGGCCTCTTTATATAGATAAACGACCAGCCTAAACTTTGCAATACTCATAGCTTACTCCACCTATCTATGTGTTGCAAATAGCAACAGTATAGTTACAACTGATAGCTAACTCTACCCTTTCATCTATCTCTTTCACTGGTCTCCACTGAACTGATCATGCACTGTAGTGAACTAAAGTGTTCTTGAGTTGACTAATGAGTTAATATTTAGTAAATTAAATATTATTTAATTTACTCCACTCATATCTAATTGATTAGTTAGTTTAACTAATCCCAACTAGTTCAACTAAAACAAACAGAACATAACTCCACTACTTGTCCCGTTAACTCCTCAAAAACTTCTGCCACTGAAGTCTAACTGAAGCCAACCATGCAAGATGCCATCAAACCCTAGGAACCACGTGATTCCTTGTGTCAGTTGCATGAGCCACCTCCATGACTCAAACTGAAGTGCGCCAAGAGAGTAAACTGCTGTTTATAGTCAAAATATTATTAAAGGTAAATAATATTTGACTTCCATATTTTTAGGAGATCAGTCTAAAAATAGCCTGGGTCCTAAAAATTAGGGTCTCATCTATTTTTACCGACATGTCGCATACTCCAAGAATCTCCAAGTAGAATTCCCAAATTATGCTCAGTATACAAAAATAGACATAGTCTAAAAATAGACTTTGCGCCAGAATTTGCCTGCGGGCCCACTTAGTGAAGGCGACTTCATTTCACTAAGCTCCATCATCTTGCTGCATTCTCAACAGTTTCTTCCTTGTGACTTCATTCAGTCATGCCCACCGTGTCACCCCATGTGAGGGCACCCTCCCAAATGCGTTCGGGTCGGGTCGTTTCATTTGAGGGCGACCATATCAAATTTGCTAAGTTGTGACCACACGGGTTCCTTGTGCACATTCGTGTGGCCCGTTTTCCATTTTCTCCCTTGTGCCTTCGTTCAGTTGGTCGCACCGTGTTGTTTCATTTGAGGGCACCTGCCAAAACCCGTTCGGGTCGGGTTATTTCGATTGAGGGTGCCTACCCAAAGGCGTTTGGGTCAGGTTATTTCGGTTGAGGGCGCCTACCCAAAGGCATTCGAGTCAGGTCATTTCAGTTGAGGGCGCCCGTACAAATGCGTTTGGGTCAGTTCAAATTTGCTAAGTTGTGACTGAAAGGGTGCCCTGTGCACGTTCGTGCGACCCATTTGCCGGTTTCTCCCTTGTTCCTTCATTCAGTCGTGCACACCGTGTCGCGCTGTGTGGGCGCGCTCACCCAAACACATTCGGGTCGGGTCGTTTCGTTTGAGGGCGGCCGTATCAAATTTTCTAAGTTATGACTGCACGAGTGCCTTGTGCACATTCATGCGGCCCATTTGATGTTTTCTCCCTTGTGCCTTCGTTTGGTCAGGCACGCCAAGTCATTTCATTTGAGGGCGCCCACCCAAACCCATTCGGGTCGGGTCATTTCAATGAAGGGCACCCATATCAAATTTGCTAAGTTGTGACCATAAGGGTGCCCCGTGCACATTTGTGCGGCCCATTTGTTGGTTTCTCCCTTGTGCCTAATTCATTTGGTTAGGCGTGCCATGTGAGGGCGCCCGCCCAAACGCGTTCGGGTTGGGGCGAAGCCGCAACAAGGAAATGGAGTCTGGGTAGAGTCAGGTAAAAACGCGTTCAGCGTTCACCCTCAGGTGGAGTTGGGCTCCTTCCGCAGGGTGCATACTGTAGAACAATGTTCACAGTAGGGTTGATTCGGGTTCCTTTCGCAAGACGCGTGCAGAACGTTGTTCAAGGCGAGCACGTTCAGGTCGAGTCAGGTTAGTGCAGCGCATCCATGTTCAGGACATGCAGAACAATGTTTGAAGGTGAGAAGGTCATTCATCAGGTTCGGGCCAGGTCGAATGCGACCCACACGTGTTCAGTAGATGCATGCAAGTTGTGACCCTGGTGACCCGCGTGCAGACTGTGAACCTGGTGACCCGCATGCAGAAACACGTTCAGGGTGCCGAGGGCGTTTGTGACCCAAGTGACCCACTTGAACCAGAATTCGTGTAGACTTCATAAACATGTTCTAAAAAGGAATTTTGGGGTTCCTTTGGATTGTTTGCACTGTTCATGGGGAGTTTTTAAGGCTAGAACAAGGTTATACAAGCACATTTGGAAAGAAGCATATTAACTACTAACTCATTATTCGACCCCTAACCCATAAATGCACCTAAATCCACCCCTAACCCCCAATCCCTAAACCCTTAACCACTAAATCATTATGATCTCCCTAACCCCTAACCCCCAATCCCTAAACCCTTAACCACTAAATCATTATGATCTCCCTAACCCCAATCCCTAATCCCTTAACCACTTCTAAATAATTACTCCCCTAACCCCTAAATGTACCTAAATCCCCTAACCCCTAAGCCCCCAATCCCTAACCCCCTAACCTCTAACTCATTATTCTAGTCCTAACCCCTAACCCCTAAACCCTAAACCTCTAACCCCTAATCTCCTATTCATCGAACCCCTAAGCCCCTATAAATCCCTAATCCCCTAACCAATAACTCATTATTACCCTAACCCTTATAATAGTCCTTAAAACCCATTGGGATTGGCCATTCAAAAGGAGAGCAGTTCTAGTTGGGACCTACGATCGAGTGATTAATTCCCCCTTGTTGGCATGGTGGAATTTTTTCCCTGTCAACAACCCTATAGTCCTTAATCCATCTAACTTATACTTATTAAATTCTCTTTTTTTGTAAATGTGGCCCTTGACTATGCCATGAAAACCCTCCAAAAAATTCTTAAATGATGGGAATTCCTTTTCAATATGTGTGAAGCTAGGCATGGAATGTGACAAGTCATCCAAGATACATCCAAATATTTGATTTGTGCCTTAGGGAATGTGAAATAATGGGTAAAGGGGACACAACTAGGGTTGCATGGATGGGTATAATTTAGAGGTGTAAGCATGGCTTACTATGATCTATAATCCTAGCATTAGAGAATGAGAAGGGGATTATGACCTAATTTCATATAAGGGGCCAGGGGACCTAGAGGGAAGGTAGCGAGAGTAATCGATCATAGGGTAACCCCCAATAGTGGTGATAAGTCAGGGATTAGGAGTCCAATGATCCCAAGCCATAAGCCCTTAAGCCATAGCCATTGAATTCCATATCCCCTTAACCCCCAATCCATAATCCCTTAACCCCTACACTCATAACTCATAACCCATAAACCCCTTGACTCATTAAATATTAAGAAAATAACCCCTAACCAGCTATAATCCATGAATGTTGTAAGCCATAACTCCTTATCCTCTTAAATTGTGACCCTTAACCCCTAATCCTTCACCCTTAAACACCTTAATTAACTTCTAATCCCTTAAACACCTAAATCCCCTAAATCTTAAGTCCTTAACCACTAAATCCTCTGACCCTAAATCCCTTGGAACTTAACCCTTTACCCTTGAAGCCCTTAACCACTAAGTATCTGAGGCTGAAAATAACACCGGCCCCAAACCAACATATTGACCTCCTAGGAGAATCCTTCACCTCTAATTGAGCATATTGGAAACAATTGATTTTTAGATAGCTAGGTATTGGTTATGAGGGTATCATGTGTTTGTGGGTAATGCCATTATTACCATGTGTTTCTAGACTAATTAGTAATTTTTAATTAAATTTACTAATTCATAATTAATCAATTGATACATGATTAAAGACCTCTAATTAATCAATTGATATCATTAATACATGATTAATCATAATTAATCAATTGATAGCATTAATACATGATTAAAGACTCCTATCTTAGCCTAAATACCGCCCTTTTTTTAAATTTCAACAAAGCTAATTAGCCTAATTACCTTATCGGCGCGCCCTTTTTCCAAAAATTCTTATCTAATCAATTTCATTATCTCTGCAATGGTCTATGCATGTATGCTGAGAGTTCAATTTTTTGTTCAACCGATCGATTCAACTACACTGGATTATTTGTGAGCTGAGAGTAGATCCCATAAAAGATATTTTGATTGTTTGACATTCAACCGGTCAATTCAACTACACTGGATGCTTTGTGCGCTGAGAGTAGATCCCATAAAGGAGAGTTGGATTGTTCGTTCAACCGGTCGATTCAACTACACTGGATGCTTTGTGATTCCTTCAACTACCCAGCCAAGGAACGAATGAGTTCCGGCTACACTGGACAAAATAAAGGGACAAAAAGCAGGGGACTCGTTGGTTTGGGGGTTTAGCAGGGGACCCGTTGGTTCAGGGATTTAGCAGGGGACCCGTTGGTTCGACCACCAACCAAGAAATCAGGTGCAATCGGCTTTTCAACCCACAAAATGGTAAGGATACACCAATTTATATCTTCAAATCAATAGAAAATTTCATATCTTCTTCCACATAATATTTGCCTCATGTCTGTGTCTTTTTTCTTCCAAGAAAAAAATGTGTTTTTGGCATATGTTATTTCAAGTAGAAATTAAAGACAACTAATACCAATGGGAAGACATAGTAATTGTAAGATAGTGATATACTCCATCACAACTTAGGAGGGGTAGCATGAGTGACGTGCCTCCAAAGCCCAAGCTCTTTGTTCCAACCTCGATGGTCATTCACTAGAGACTTATATGCCATAATGAAAATTAGCATGAATCCTGTACCTGACGAGAGAAAAACCAAACAAACGTTTCTTGAGAAAATGTTGAACTGCCACTGCAAATCTTTCTTGGTTCAAGGTGGGCAGTGTCACAGATTTTACCTAGTAACAAAATGCACCATCCATGTTTAGTTAAAAAAAACTGCATGACACTAATTCCCTAAGTAGTTGATCTTAGATCATAATTCCAACTTCACAAGTTTCACTACACTTGAAATATTTCACATACATGCATAAGTCCAGTCCATACCTCCCAATATGAAGAGAAGACATATCCATAGGAGAGTAAGAGAAAAATCGGCAATATATGTTTATTTCCCCTAGAAATGGCAATGCCAAGACCTGTTCCTACCAAGAGCACAGAGATCAAGCAACATGTCACCAAAATATCTGGAATAAAGCAATACAAAGAATGTAATTATTGTCTTGAGCATCTCAATCATTTAAGACATAAAAACATATCTGTGTTGTGCAAAAATTTGAGGATATCTGGGAAAAGGAAGAAAGAGAAACTAAAAGTTCCAAAAGACATATAAGATGTCAATTTACCAAATCCGCTATGTTACTAGTGCATTCTCCTTTAGCGGTAATGTCTCCAATGTTTTCTCTGATTGCAAATGCTTTGGAGATAGGAGTATGAGTTGATGTTGACGATACTGCAGAAATATTCTAACAGAGCAATGAAATAAAAGCAAAATATTAGTTGTCAAACCAGTAACCACTTTTGATATGCATTTAATATATAAAAAATGTGATAAATACATAAAGACAGCAAGTACTAGACTAAAACATTTAAGCTATTAGGAGAGATGTGTTGGGTGTGGAGCCTGATTATATTGTTTATTTTGTATCACAGCCCTGTAACTTAATGGGGGCGGTAACGCCGCCCATTATTAAATGCTGCTCGGGGGGTCCAGGGGAGGCAGCACCCCCAAAGCTAAAAACAGATGTAAAATTGCCTTGTAAAAGTATAGTAATTTCTAGTCAATCTGGGCCGTTCATTAAGCGGATGATATGACGGTAGAATTTATGTTTAGTTTAGGTTTTTTTCCTTAGAAGGAAACCCCTCGCTTGTATGAGGGTATTGTATTGAGGCTGTGTATTGTATGTGTATTCTCGGAGCGAGAAACAGATAGGGAGACTATGAGAGAGAACAGAGGATATTACATTGGATCTGTTGTAGGTTGTGTCTCTTCATTTTGCTAGATAATAGAAAGGAAGGAGTGGCTGTTCATGGTGGACATAGCCCAAACTGGGTGAACCACGTATATCTGTGTCTCTCTGGTTTTATGTGTTTTGTGTGCTTGTGTTTTCCGCATATTTTATGTGTTGCATTGCTCTGCTATAATATTTAATTTTCTAACAAGATGGATACAAATATGGGAATACATCAGAGTTTCAAAATACTTTTACAACGCATCTGGATGTTAGCCTTTGGGGTACTCCAAAAGTGTTTTCACCTTGCTAGGAGAGCTCTATGCCTCCTATATTTTTTGCCATGCTTCATGGACATATGCATAGCTCAGTTTGGATGGAAGCTTGAGAGGTTAATCTTGCCATCCTCTAGCAACATTCTAATCTATTGTCAAGTGATTAGTTTTCTAAGTTTGTAGCAGCAGTTTGATAGATTGAGAGGTTAACAAGATCTTGAGTAGTCACTGTGACCTATGCCCCTGCCAACTACTTGGGGCAGATTTGTCTTGTTTCCTGCTAGAAATATCAAGTGACATCTCTGAGATGTTTTGTTGTCGATAATTCCAGATTTTCTCTTTGCTTATGAAATTTGTTTTTAGGGCTTCTAATTAGCAAGACATAATATTGTATTACCTTTCTAATTTTCTTCTCTTCCCTTTTCTCCATTCAATTGGACCTTCCTTAGAGGATTACATCTTTCTTCCCAGTGTTCCCAGTGGATTGGAAAATATTTGGAGAATCAAATATACTTGTGACACTGGTTTTAATTAAGTCCACCTCCTAAGATCAAAAATGTTTTCCTTTCTACATATGTGAGGCATTACAATAGACAATTGACCTTGCAAGATTTATGTAGATCTTGTTTCACCAAATTGATCTCATCCTTCTAGCCTATCTCGGTAATTGGAGGTGCTAAACACTATATATATGTCCAAGCCCCAAACATAGATGATATTAGGCTAGTCAGATATCCACATTGCCCCCTTCTATTGGTATGCAACTACATTCATGAGGCCACAAAAATGTATCTACTTTTAGTGTAGAGTTGTGCCAATATCAAGCAACCAAATTTCCATTACTAGATTTTTCTCTTTGGCCTCAAATGTTAGGAGGGGTTCAGTTGATCACCACCACATTTCTCCTCCCATGATGCCTTGGCTAAATATTCAGTGTCAGGCATTCTATACAGGACATTATTGTTGGTCTTTGCATTGATACCTTGGTGATGGAAATGAGGATGGCTCTGCTCCCTCCTCTACATCTTACCTCTATATCTGGTATGGAGTATTGATTTCTACAATTTAAATTTTTCCTTCTAGATTCATCTTTTCTTTCAGTATCACTTATATCTCTTTATCTTTTAGCTTTCAAGAATCAAGAGTATTATGGGCACTTCCACAGTATTTATATGTCTCACTGTATTTTCTAGTCCCATTGGCTTACTGTTTACTGTATCTTATCTCCCCCCTACAAATATATTTAACAAAAGAATTATGGTTCAGGTTTGATATGATGCTGATTGTGTTCTTAGTCACTGCATTTGTTTTTTTTTGGAGAGGGGTGGGGGGGGGGGGGGGTGGATTAAAAAAATGAAATTCATGGAATCTCATGCACTAGTGAATTTAACGGAAAATTAAATCAGCCAAGCAGGTTTTTATATAAAATTTGTGAAAAAATCATCAAGATTAATTTTTATTTGTTTAAAAAAATATAATAATATATGTATATATTTATGTGTGTGCGTGCATTTATGTATGTATCTATGAGAATTTTTTGAACAATATAAGATAGTTAACATGTTTTAGTCTTGAGACATTTTTGGATAAAATTTGAAGTTATAAAAAATATTTGTGTCTTTTGTTTGAATATATGGAGTTTATCACAATCTGCTTAATTCATTTTCCAAATGTAATGGGAAATGCTATCATATTTTTTGTCCCTAATCCCTCGTCTAACACTTCCTTGGCCCTCACATGATCTAGATTTATGCAGCAACACAACAGAATAAACATATAACTATAAATACAGAGATTCAATGGAAAAATTACTTCATTTCATTAACATCAAAGAAATGAAATTTGATTACAGACAAAATGGAAATAAACTAGCTAGGGCACTAGTAGCTATCTTTGAGAAGATATGTGGCGGCTACAGGCCTCTAAACTGAGTTACAATGAGACTCACGGGCCTATTTATTATTTAGAAACAATGGAAAACCCTAAACATCCAAAACCCTAACCCTAGGAGATGAAGCACCAAAACTATGGGCCCCGTTTGGGTAAATTGGTGTTTCAAATTCCCGGGGACGTAACTTTGGCATATGATCTCTGTTTGACGTGAACCCTACCTCGTTAGAAATATCTATCCGAGGACTATAAATTTTGAGTGAGAAACATTGGTCCATGGACCGATGTTGCACCCGGTTTTCACAAAAAAATGTCGTTTAGGGCCTCAAAAAGGCTCCGGAAGTTCAGGACCCGAAAAACTGCTAAAAATAGTAAGTTTTGCCGAAACTGAAAAACTGAAAGAGACAATGGTGGGGCCCCAAGTGGAATAGGTGGGTGACCACCAATATCCCCCTGGATCATTCCTCCCTCCTTAGGAAGAAATGGTCCCTGACTAAACCCCAAGTTCCCTCCATGAGATGAGGAAACTTATTACATGAACTTGGTCCACTAGTGAACCACTTTCCTTGAGGTACAAGGATTGGCACACCTTTGACAACCCAATACGATTCTTCCTGACCAGAAGTGTTGCCAGTTTGCATGTCCATGATACAATATGTGGTGGCACATTTCCTGTGATGCAGGTTTAACTACATTGGTGTGGGATTGTTAACGATATTGAGGTATCGATGAGTGGGAAGTAAGGGCGAAAGCGATCCACATTGCATTTTCATTATTGGGTGCGGGTAAAGGAGCTTCAATTCAAGTGAACAACAGGCAGAGAGCATTTCCCCACGACAACGCCTGATGATGAGATTCCATCTGCGAGCCACGTGTGGAGTAGTGACATCTGGTGAATCGATGGGCATATTCACTGCCAAATGTAGCCACACTTTGTCACCCACCTAGAAGTTGTGTGGCACCCGATGTTGATCATGACGTTGCTTGTACTTAGCATTAGATCTATCCAATATGTCATGAAACTATTGCCGAATGTGTTGAATGGCTCGATGAAGCTATTTGATTTGTCAACTTCCGACTGGACATGAGCCAAATCGGCCTGAGTAGCCACAAATGGCATGACTACGTTAATGGGACATAGTGGCTAGAATCCCAAGCCCACCTGAAAGGGGTTGTGGCCGATTGAGCTGTGGAGAGTGCGATTATAACTATGTTGTACATAGGGAAGGCTCTCGTCCCATGTGCGTGGATGCTTGGAATTTTACATGCGTAAAATGTGTACAATCATTCTGTTGACGACCTTTGTCTGGCCATCTGTTTGGGGATGGAAAGCTGTGGACTTGGTGAGCTTGGTGTCCAGCATTGACTAGAGGCTGGACCAAAATGTGCTGAGGAACCTGCTATCCCAATCGATGCCGATGGTGACCAGGATCCCAAAGTGCACCCACACTCGTTCAAAGAAGAGTTTAGCAGTGGCTTCTACTGTGATATTCTTCTTGCAGGCTGCCATAATGGCCATCTTTGAGAATCTGTTGACGACCATGAAAACACAGTCATTTCCATGCTTAGTAGAAGGCAGGCCTGACATGTAATCCATGGAGATGGATTCCCAAGGTTGACTAGGGGTAGGTAGCGGAGTATATTGGCCTTGCTTCTTGACGGTCAGTTTGGCAATGGCACAAGCAGTGCAGGATCTGATGTGCTTCCCAAGATCCTTTCGAAGGTTTGGCCAATAGAAATACTTCTGTAGTATTGCTACTATTTCCTCGACCCAGAAATTCCCAGCAACTCAACTGTAGTGTGCTTCCCATATCATCTTGACGTGCTCGCTTGAAGGAACACAAAGGTGTCCCAGGTGACCTAAAAGTGCATCTTGGAGGTGAAAATTTGGAAATTGCGTACCCCTTAAGAGTGCCTTGTATGTGTGGCCGAATTCTAGGTTGCTTTCGTAGAGAAGTGGCCAATCAGAAGTCTCATGCCCACAAGAGTTGAGAATGGTGGTAAGTGCCACGATCGATGGTCAGTTGAGATAGTCTGCAACATTATTGGTGCTACCCTTCTTGTACTTTATGTTCAACTGAAACTGTTGCAGATATGTGGACCACTTCTGATGGCGATCATTCTGTAACTTCCCTTGTGTCTGTATGAACTGCAGGGGCCAGTGGTCTATGTGGATGATTGTTTCCTTCCCCAAAATGTAATGCTTCCATTGTCGACAAGCTTGCACAATGGAATACATTTCTTCGTCATAAGTGGGATACTTGCGAACTGTGTCAAACAATGTCTCACTGTGATATGCCATTAGATGTCCCTGTTGGGTAAGAACTGCCCCAATAGCATAGTCAGAGGCATCTGTCTCAATCTCAAATGGCTATTGAAAGTATGGTAATGTGAGCACTGGGGCAGAACATAGGCGATTTTTCAATTCTGTAAACACCTTCTGTTGAGATTTCGACCAAAAGAATTTTTCTCTCACTCCTCCCTTGGTGGCTTGACTCAAGGGCCAAGTGATATGAGAGAATCCCAACACGAACCTACGGTAGACATTAGCAAGACCCAGAAAGCTGGGAAGCTCTGTTATAGTAGTTGGGGCTGGCCAATCCCAAATGACTTGGATCTTGGTTGGATCCACATGCACCCCCCTTTCATCAATAACGTATCCCATATATTGAACCTGGGTCATGCCAAAAGTGCACTTCTCCAAATTGGCACACAACTTGTGTTGCCACAGTGTTTGGAGGACTTGTCGGATGTGGTGGAGGAGCTCTTCCCAAGTCTGGCTGAAGATCAGAATGTCATCCAAGTACACCAATACAAATGAGTTGGTGAATGGCTACAAGATGTCATCCATCAACCTCATGAAGGTTGTGGGAGCATTCATCAACCCAAAAGGCATGACCAGCCATTCAAAAAGGCCTTCCTTGGATTTGAAGGTAGTCTTCCACACATCAGAGGGTTCAATTGGTACCTGGTGATACCCAGACTTCAAGTCGATCTTGCTGAAATATTTCACCCCTTTGAGTTGGTCTAGAAGGTCATCAATCTGTGGGATCGAGTACCTATTTCGTACAGTGATCTTGTTCAATGCCCGATAGTCAATACAGAGTCTCCACGTCCCATCCTTCTTCTGTACCAACACGATCGGGCTCCCATAGGGCGATGAACTTGGTCGGATGTGACCTTTCTATAGTAGCTCCTGAATCTGCCTCTTGATTTCATTGTTCTCCATAACAGAGTGCCGATAGATCATTCCATTTGGTAGCGGCGCACCTGGGGTCAAATAAATCGGGTGCTTGACCTGATAGTGCAGAGGAACCCCTGTGGGTGAGGTGAAGATGTCCTCATACTCCTCCACAACCTTGTCCATTTGTTGTTGTCGTGCAGAGGAGCATTGTCTTGAGGTCGTGGCCATAGTCTTCTTCTTCCCCTGGGGGCAGATCATCAGGAAAATGAATTTCCTGGTTTGGGAAATGAGCTTACTGCATTGTTTTGCAGTAGCCAAAGAGAAGCGGTAGGGGGTGGTACCTCTGGTCTCCTGTACAAATTATTTCCCAAAGTAACAATAACAGCGTGAGGCCGAGACTCATACAAAGCATGACGCTTCCACAAGTATGGTTGTCCTAATAATACATCAGAAACATCAATAGGAGCAACGTCACATAATACCTCATCCATGAAGGGCTTGATGCTATAGGGAAGGCGGCACTACTGGCTGACATGGAGATCTCATTCTTGGTGAAGCCATCCGATGGTGTATGGATGTGGGTGAGCTATGGTCAGTGAGCCCAACCGCTTCACGGCGTCTACTAAAATGAGGTTCTTTTGGCTCCCATTGTCGACAATGAACTGTATCGGGGAGCCCTTTACCCACATCTGGGAGTGGAAGAGACGTTCCTCCTCCTCTGGATCTTCCAGTTCCTCCTTCTGGATCTTCGTAGTGGCAATAGTGGTGCTGGGCTCCGCATCAATAATATGTTTCCCTTTTTCATTCCCCTTGTCAGGTTTTGATTCAGAGTTGGAGCATGCATCTAACTCAAAAGCCCTCATCTCGGCCACTAGCGACTGCTTGGCCCGACACTCACTTGTGTTGCGAGTGTAGCTCTTATGGAACTCACACCACTTTCCCATGTCCTTCTTTGGCTTTGCGGTGTTTTTCTTTGCTTATGGCTTCAACAGGTTGTCTTGAGCCACCATGCCTTGGCTCTGTCCTTTGTCCTGTGGTTTGGGAACACCTTTCCCTTGCTTTTGATTCGCAGATCCAAAGTATCGCTTCTTTTGTTTGAATTTCTGCTCAATCTTGGCAGCATACTGGTATGCCGTACCAAGTGAGGAGATGTCGAGGAACTCCATTTCCTCCTGAATGTATCTGTGCAGAAAACTACGATACTTTAGCACCAGATGTTTCTCTGAATCTTTGATACCCAACTTTGTGCGCAGGGTATGGAACAGATTCGTCATTTCATGCACATCTTGATCCCTTTTTTGTCGCAGCGTGGTCCATTTTATGTACTTGTCCTCATAGCTCCCCACAGGATAGTACTTTTCCTTGATGGCGTCTCAGAAATAATTCCAATTTGGTACGGTTGAGAACAAAGAGGGTTTTGTCTGCTCCTTGTTCTCACAGTAGGTTTCCCACTAGTCCTTGACATGGGGGTTAGCTTTGAGGAGTGAAAAAATAATCTTGTCCCTGTTGGAAAAGTCATAAACCGAGAAATATCCTTCTAATAGATTCAACCATCTATCTACGACATTTGCATCTATTTGACCCTCAAATATGGGAATGTCAAAATTTACTTGTACCTCAAAAGGAGTCGCACCTCCAGAGTGGCTGCTCGATGCAGATGCACCGCCGGTGGGCAGTCATTGAAGGATCTGGGCAAAGTTATCCATCATCGTGTTCCTTTGTTTTTCAAGGGCCTCCTCGAGCAATATTTTGATAGGATCTCCTGCTCCCTCATCTTTCTTTTCATCCCCCATGGGTGTCTGTCAGGGTTTGCGAGGTTGATCTTGCAAAGGTTCCACCAGATCGAGCCCTAACTCCTTATACCCCGACCTCATTGGGGACATGCAAAGAAGGATCGAGAAAAAGTAGACTGCTTTGATACCATTGATCCAAATTTATGCAGGAATGTAATAGAATAAACATATAACCATAAATACAAAGATGCAGCGGAAAAATCACTTCATTTCATTAACATCAAAGAACTGAAATTTTCTTACAGACAGAATGGAAATAAACTAGCTAGGGCGCTGGTAGCTATCTCTGAGAAGAGATGTGGCAGCTACAGGCCTCTGAACTGAGTTACAACGAGGCTCAAGGGCCTATTTATTATTTATAAACAACGAAAAACCCTAAACATCCAAAACCCTAACCCTAGGAGATGAAGTGCCAAAACTATGGGCCCCATTTGGGTAAATTGGTGTTTCAACTTCCCGGGGACGTAACTTTGGCATACGATCTCCGTTTTACGCAAACCATACCTCGTTAGAAATATCTATCCAAGGAATATAAATTTTGAGTGAGCAACATCGGTCCATGGACCCATGTTGCTCTCGGTTTTCCCAAAAAATGTCGTTTAGAGCCTCAAAATGGCTTCGGAATTTTAGGACACGAAAAACTGCTAAAAATAGTAAGTTGTGCTGAAACGGAAAAAATGAAAGATATAATGGTGGGACCCCAAGTGGAATAAGCAGGTGACCACCAATATCCACCTGGATCATCACACAACTTGAAAAGTCTGATATCTGAAGGTTGAATAGTCTCTTTTAAAATGAACAACACATGTTTGCAAATGATTCTTCCTCCTTTCTTCCTTGAGAGACCTTCCTTAAATAGATTCATGGAGGAGGCTAGAGGATGGTTGTAGATCTCTCGATCTTAAGGAACTTGAGTCTAATAAGTTCAAAATCTCCTAGTGCAAGAGAATCGATTCATTTAGTGTTGATTTCCTCAACTCATTCAATGTTGGTCTATGCAATGGGTCGTTATTGAGATTCAAGGGTGGCAAATTGAGTTTTAACAACAACCCCTAATGTGTGAGGTAAGAAGAGGAACCAATGGTCGAAACACATTCTAATAAACATAAGTTATAAGGAATTCCAAGGAAAGACCTAAAGATCAAGGAACTAGTGAGTACTTGCAATCGATTGTCAACAAATAGATAGGCATACCGATGCTTAGAAGAGAAACAAAGATTGGCTTCCAACATAATACACTGTGAATCCATGTAATAATATGCAAGACCATGGCCATCAAAAAAGTACACAGTGGGTCCATGTCATGAAAATGATCATAGCCATGAGCAAATGCAATGTGGATATGTCATAATATACATCAAGAAGACAACTAATACCAATGGGAAGACGTAGTAATTGTAAGATAGTGATATACTCCATCACAACTTAGGAGGAGTAGCATGAGTGACATGCCTCCAAAGCCAAAGGTCTTTGTTCCAACCTCGATGGTCATTCACTAGAGACTTATATGCCATAATGAAAATTAGCATGAATCTTGAACCTGACAAGAGACAAACCAAAAAAAACTGTCTTGAGAAAATGTTGAACTGCCACTGCAAATCTTGCTTTGTTCAAGGTGGGCAGTGTCACAGATTTTACCTAGGAACAAAATGCGCCATCCATGTTTAGTTAAAGAAAACTGCATGACACTAATTCCCTAAGTAGTTGATGTTAGATCATAATTCCAACTTCACAAGTTTCATTACACATGAAATATTTCACATACATGCATAAGTCCAGTCCATACCTCTGAATATGAAGAGAAAACATATCCATGGGAGAGTAAGAGAAAAATCGGCAATATATGTTTATTTCCCCTAGAAATGGAAATGCAAAGACCTATTCCTACCTAGAGCACAAAGATCAAGCAACATGTCACAAAAATATCTGGAATAAAGCAATACAAAGAATGCAATTATTGTCTTGATCATCTCAATCATTTAAGACATAAAAACATCTCTGTGTTGTGCAAAAATTTGAGGATATCTGGGAAAGGGAAGAAAGAGAAACTAAAAGTTCCAAAAGACATATAAGATGTCAATTTACCAAATACGCTATGTTACTAGTGAATTCTCCTTTAGCTGTAATGTCCCCAATGTTTTCTTTGATTGAAAATGCTTTGTAGATAGGAGTACGAGTTGATGTTGACGATACTGCAGCAATATTCTAACAGAGAAGAGAAATAAAAGAAAAAGATTAGTTGTCAAACAAGAAACCACTTTTGATATGCATTTCATATATAAAAAATGTGATAAATACATGAAGACAACAAGTACTAGACTAAAAACTTTAAGCTATTAGGAGATATGGATATAAATATGGGAATACATCAGAGTTTCAGAATACTTTTACAATGCATCTAGATGTTAGCCTTTGGGGTTACTCCAAAAGTGTTTTCACCTTGCTAGGAGAGCTCTATGCCTCTTATCTCCTTTGCCATGCTTCATGGACATATGCATGGATCAGTTTGGATGGAAGCTTGAGAAGTTAATCTTGCCATCCTATAGCAACATTCTAATCTATTGTCAAGTGATTAGTTTTCTGAGTTTGTAGCAGAAATTTGATAGCTTGAGAGGTTAACAAGATCTTGAGTAGTCACTGTGACCTATGCCCTTGCTTATGAAATTTGTTTTTAGGGCTTCTAATTAGCAAGACATAATCATGTATTACCTTTCTAATTTTCTTCTCTTCCCTTTTCTCCATTCAATTGGACCTTCCTTAGAGGATTACATCTTTCTTCCCAGTGGATTGGAAAATATTTGGAGAATCAAAGATACTTGTGACACTGGTTTTAATTAATTCCACCTCCTAAGATCATAAATGTTTGCCTTTCTACATATGTGAGGCATTACAATAGACAATTGACCTTACAAGATTTATGTAGATCTTGTTTCACCAAATTGATCTCCATGGCCATGAAAAAAGTACACAGCGGGTCCATGTCGTGAAAATGATCATAGCCATGAGAAAATGCAATGTGGATATGTCATAATATACATCAAGAAGACAACTAATACCAATGGGAAGATGTAGTAATCGTAAGATAGTGATATAATCCATCACAGCTTAGGAGGGGTAGCATGAGTGATGTGCCTCCAAAGCCCAAGGTCTTTGTTCCAACCCCGATGGTATGATTCTACATCTTGTGAACGGATAAAAGATTGGCATACAACAATGTATCAAGTATAAACACTTAGCGCTATTCTTGCCTCTCCAAAATGGGAACTAAACATTTGTTGATCCACACTTAGAAGCTGAGAAAGCTCAGCTTGAGATCCTAAATATTGGGGATAAAAAATGTGAATGGAATCCCCATCAAAATCTGCACCAAGTGGCCACCATATTAGAGGGTTAATAATCATTGTAGAGCCCAGATGTACGTATGATTATAATCCATGTAATGAATGTTTGTGGACACTTGGAGGACCATTAATCAAAACAAAATCCTTATCATGCAAATCTATTTAAGCTAATTTCTAGGAAAATTTTTCCTCCCTTGAAACATTTGAATTCCGACAAGAGATTTCCAAGGATAAAGTTTTCCTCCCTTGAAACTAAAGTGTCAGAATTTTGAACAAGGGAGGAAAAATTACAGATGCAACAGTTACACATGCCAATACCAGCCATCTGCCACAACTATCATAAAGATCAATCATCATTATCTTAACTACTACAGTGTTTAAACTCTACAAGGTCAATTCATACAATGTTTCTAAGAACAAGTGTACATAGACAAATTCAACTCGATCACTAGGACCAATTCATATACCAAACTTGGTCTAAAACATTATAACAAGAATATAATAGAAGTGATAGGAGAATATGACTTGGTTACTACATTGATCCACCTTGGGTGTTATCAATATGCCACATGGATAAGTGAAATATTTCATATTAATTTATTACCAATTAAAAGCCTACTAACCACTGGGAAAAAATAATACTTCACCTTGTGTATTTATAGATATTTTCTACTGATTTCAATTCCAAAAGCCCAAGGTCTTTGTTCCAACCCCGATGATATGATTCTACATCATGTGAATGGATAAAATATTGGCATACAACAATTTATCAAGTATCAACACTTAGTGCTATTATTTCCTCTCCAAAATGGGAACTAAACATTTGTTGATCCACACTTAGAAGCTGAGAAAGCTCAGCTTGAGATCCTAAATATTGGGGATAAAAAACATGAAAGGAATTCCCATCAAAATTTGCACCAAGTGGCCACCATATTAGAGGGTTAATACTCATTGTATAGCCCAGATGTACGTATGATTATAATCCATGTAATGAATGTTTGTGGACACTTGGAGGACCATTATTCAAAAAAAAATCCTTATCATGCAAATTTATTTAAGCTAATCTCTAGGAAACGTTTTCATCCCTTGAAACATTTCAAGCCCTAAGAAAGCAAGCTGTTGAAGCACTTTCTTCGTAGATCTTGCATTTCCACTATGATTTCCTAGCTCATTCATAAATATATCTCTTTGAGAATCACAACGAGAAAGAACCAAATCATCCAAACATGCACTAAAAGCATATAAGGATAAAAATTCAATCAAAAACATTTCAATTGTATTCAAGCACTTCGCTGTAAATTTAGAAATTATTTAATTTTTTATTTTGTGTGTTCAAGTTAGATATTGTTTTCAAGTTTTCACATTTCTAATTTTATTGCAATGTGACAGACTGATCAGGGCAGTACATGAACAACCCCAAGACAGGATGATCGTGGAAAGGGGCCAGCTGAAGAACATGTAAAGTGCCAACATTGCTCTATCTTAAGGTATTTTAGTTATTTACATAATTGAAATAATGTTAATTTTGTTCAAATATGCAGATGCCTTGCCATGGTGCACTTGATCCTTCCCTCAATGAGGAAGACTTTTCTTCATCCCCATGGCCATTGTTGTTGCTACAAAAAAAGGCACGAAAAGCAAAATTGGAACTTGAGCATTTGGTAGACATTACGCCTCAAACACCTAAATTAGAAATGAGGATAACACAACTTATGACCCAGCTAGAAACATATAAGGTAATAATAATAAAAAAATGATATTTTTTTTGTTCTGCATGAGATCAATTGTGATAGTTTGATTTTCATTTTTTACATTAACTAAACTAACAAAAAAATTCTTTTGTATGTACCATTATCTGACACCTTCTACCCCCGGAGTTGGTGGTAGTGGGACACAAAAGCAAGAGATTACCAAGCGACCCTCTCATACACCTTCTACGCCTTTAGGTGGCATCCAAGAAGCGCACCCTTCCCAAGCAGACACCCAGCCAACCACTGAACGTTTTGGCAGTGATGAGGCTGGTATGGCCAACTATATTCTTGTGTTTCCTGGAGCTACACGCGTCACCTCCACGGGGACCATTGATGGCACGTTTTTGGTGAACGATGAAAGTGTTCCCATAAAGCACATACAACTCCCAGGTGAGTTTTAATATTTTAACTATTTCATGTACTCTATCTAAAACATATTTTAACATGATTTTTATTTTTAAATTAATGATAATATATTTTTTCTGTGTAAGAAACAATGAGTTATGCAGGTTTTTGGAGAGCGAGGCGTTGATAATTTTTGGCCCAACCATACACATAAGGTGGAATTCCCAGAATTCCAACCTATAAAAAGAACTTCTAGATTATCTAGAAGCCCATTTGGAGTGGGCACATTTGATAGAACAATGGTGGCTCGGGTAGTTGGAAAATATCTGAAATATGCCAGGGACACCTATAGGACGCAATTTCAAATTAACTCTAGTTACGACCGTCATCTCATAGTTCCAGAGAGGGATTGGAGAGAACTCATTGATGACGGAAAATAGAAAAGGGCCAAGAAAGAATTAAAAATGCTAACTGGACCTGCAAGGTAAATTACAACTTTAATTCAATAGCTTTAATTTTCTCTATGTCTAAAATAAAAGTGTGCTACGTCATATCTAACTTCAAGCTTTTGATGATAGGTTGCCTGACACCTCGAAGGCAACCAAAGATAGGATTGAAAAAAATGCCATCACAAGCTAGGCCAAGGAAGCTACTTGAAATTAGCCATAAGAATTGTAAGTAGCTAAACATCTTATAATTAATTGTATCACCTTCCAACATTTTTCTAATCCTATCAAATAACATTAAAAATACACAATCATATGTAATGTAGGGTGATGACTTTGGAATGAAAACCACAGAGGAAGATAGAGATATCGCTTTCCATTCCGGATATCAAGTCGTATTTGAACATCATAGAAGATTGGGACAGGTCCCAAGATCCAGAATTCCTGATAAGGTAAAACGTTAACCTTTCAATATGTTTGTTTTTGTTCATAAATTTAATGTCTAACAACTTTATTTAAATCAGGGGAGCAACACTTTCAATGAGCCAAATAACCTAGTTTTCGAGCAATGCGTTGAGAGTGAAATAATGCCAGAAGTACATGGTCTTCATGTGCAAACTGATCATTGTAGTGGGGACTAGGCCGATAATGCTACTATCAGTGAGGGCCACGACGTTAAGTAATTTTCACTTATAATTTTTTCTAATTATACCTTGATGGTTGTGTCCTTATAATGTTTTTTGTTTAAATGAAAGAGAATGTTGTACTTGAGCATCCTACCACCAGAGAGGAACATAGGGCAATGGTTCCAACGGTGACAACTGGTGCACTAGGTAAATAATATCATTGCAATTTTTTTTTATTAACATTATCGAACTAGTTCAATGATATTTAAAAACTAACAATTAAAATTTAATATTATCTGTTTTAGTAGACGATGCCCTATCACTGCATCAGACCAGACATCGTGACTACGCAACTAGGTCAGCTCTGCGGGAAAGGCACGAAACAGGAGTAGAGCACGATGATTTTGATGATGTAGTTAGGAGCTTTAGAAGTAGGAAGAAGAAAAAGATAATTTGATCACGTAATATATTACATTATTATAAGACAAATGTTACCATACTTGGAACTTTTTTTGCATTATATTAAAAACTCATTTATCATACTATTTTTATGTCAAGCACTTTCAATGTTTTCTTGCGTACTTTTTGTTGCATTTTTTTTTAATTAGTTATTGAATATTTTTTTTTCTGCTCATGAAAGTAAAAAATGAAATATAGATTGGGTATTGGGGAATTGAGAGTGATGTGAGGGGGGGAGGGGTCATAAGAGCTTCCACCTTCACGTGGTTGGCCCTGTTTAGTAGAGAATAATTTATTGGAGCGATTTAATCTTGGAGCAAACCTCCCTCGATCCAACGTAGCAGCAAAGTCATTTTTGACTTAGTTGCTACTCTTTCATATTGCAGGAGGCTTGTTCCAATTTTAGGCGACTCCAATAAATTGTTCTTGAAACGAAGAGGAGCTTATTTAGGTATGTTTTAACATTGTCAACATATGTTCTAACATTATCATAAGAAAGCATCTTAGAGTAAAAAATACTACATCAATTACTTGTATTTATTGTATAGATAATTATGGATTTTGAATGACTTGGCAGCGCAGGTACAAATCCTCTTGCATCATGAGCAATACAACTTGTCAACCAGGGTCATGTCCAAGATATTTTTTCTTGTGCGCTTGACCAGGTTCATAGTGTCACATTCTGTAATTTCCTTTATAGTTCATAATTCAATATGAAGCTTGTTCATGATTATTATTTTTGATCAGCGGTTGTCATTGATGTCAACCCAAGCAGCACCAGGGGCTAACCCAATATTGCATGGGAATTTTTACCTACCAAATTAATATACTCTGGGTCAATAATTCTTTTAACGGTTTCTACTTGTCGAGATGTTTCCGTTGATATATGGCACGCTATGTAATTCTTCACGGTTTGAGAGATATTCATGTTTGAAGTTCTTACCCCCAGTTACTGGGCTAAAACCCCATGGGGTTGGGGCATGGGTCATTGAAAAGTCATAATTAATATTTTTTAAGCTCCTAAAATCCCTCCCACGTTCACTTGTTGAAGCCCCTCTCAACCTAAGCATTTATATAAATTGTGATCCGCATTTCCTCCTTATGCAAGGGATTTCACCATCTGAAACAGGTCATCATGGAATTTTTGCTCTAAATTTTTTCTTACGAAGGTTCAGAAGCTGAATTTTTTATGAGAAAAAGTAGAAATCCTGAGGAAGCTTCTGTAAAAATTTCAGATCAAGGTGTCAAATTTTTTTCGAGATATGATTAGTTGAATTCAGGGTTTTTGCAAGCTCCTGAAATTCATCTCAAAGAAGTGACCATGGTAAAATTGTCATAACTCTCTCTCTGAGTATCGTATTGGAATTCCATAAAAATTGACAGATAGTGCACATAATCTAGTTTTCTCTCTATCAAATTTAGAGCCGAATGAAGAAATAGTGACACGTGGCATGCCGTACAAGTTTGCTCTGCTGAAACAGTCCATAATTAGGGAATTGTGAGAGATTGGGTATAACTCTCTCTTGAAGAATCCAAATTGGGTCAAACCTGTGGCATTGGAAATGCAACTCAGAAGAATACTACAGGACTGAAAATCAGATATTGAGGATCTGAAATAATAGATATACACCAGATTCAATATCGATCTTGTAGAAGGCAAGAAAAAGCTAGATCATGTGTTGTCAAAGGTTGCAAAGGACCAGAATTTCTATGGTAGAAAAGAAAATCAAGGTGCAGCAGAAGGTAGCATGACAAGAGCAGCAATCAAGGTGCATAATAGTAGCAATAAGTTCATCATATGAAGTCTTCAAGTGGGCAGCACTACATACAATCATTGTAAAGGTATCATTGTACTAAGTCATTGTAAATACATTATTGTAAAATTTGTACTAGTGTCTATCTACCAAGGGTTGAAGAGGCAATGTTGGGAGGTCTAGGATCATCATTAGGTGGTTGTTTCAAATTTGGGGTTGTGGTATAGTATAGATTATTCTTCTGCATCATTCTATATCATTGTAAAGTGGACCATTTTCTCTGGTATGGGAGCTCATTCTTCTTTTATTCTACTATAGGGTGGTAGGGTGGTGCTAGGGTGAGTTGTAGCTCATTGGATTTTGGGGCATCCGTTCAGTTGACTACTAAATAATCTCGAGCATTGGAGCATCCATCCAGTGGGAGCTGTAGAAGAATGATTTTCTAGATTCTAGGAAGTTGGAGCTTTATTTTCAATTGGAGTTGAATATTAAAGAATTATTAGAAAAACATTAGGAGGTTTTTGTCGTGGAGTGGGTTTCCACATTAAAAAATTTGTGCATTTTTGTTCCTCTTGTTTGCTGCTATCATTGTACAAACACTGCTAATAATTGAAGATTAACTAATGCTCTAATTGAAAGAAATATTGATTCACCACCCCCCCCCCCTCTCAGTATTTTCAACAATTGGTATCAGAGCTTGGTTCCTTCAGTAACAGTTTAACAGCTGGAAGGAGGTCATGGAGCATACCAATAATGGTGTACCTCTATTCAATGAAAATAATTATGCACTTTGGAAAGGAAGAATGGAGGTTTATCTCTTGGTGCAAGGTTACGAATTATGGGACACTGTTCAAAGTGGATTTACATCAACCACGGATGAACAAGGTAAAAAGAATTTGGTAAATGATGCAAAAGCAAAGAATATTATTATCAATGTACTTATTGAATCTGCTTATCATAAGGTGTTGGGTTGTAAAATCACCAAAAATGTATGGGACAAGCTTGAGAATATATATGCAGGTGACTCAAATGTCAAAGAAGCAAAGTTGCAAATTTATAGAGAAAAAATTGAGCAACTCAGAATGAAAGAAGATTGTAACATTGTTGCATACTTCCAATATGTTGATGAAATAACCAATACTTTGGAAGGATTGGGAGAGCCAGTTGACAAGAAGACTATTATACGGAAGATTCTTAGAACATTACCAGGGAGACTCAACAAAGAGGAATTACATGGAGTTCTCATAGCATATGAAATGAGACTTGATGAAGAAGAGGGTACTTCGCATCTAGAAACTGTGTCGGTTGCATCTAAGAAAACCAATAAGGATAAACAACCTTCAATTGAAAATACATGCACCTACAAGTGTGAAGAAAAGGGAGATGATGAAGAAGGTCTTTCAGATGAAGAATATGCTTACTTCACGAGAATACTTAAAATTGGTAATTGAAAATTCAAAGGTAAACTTACATTGATATGTTTTAGCTATAATGAGGTTGGGAATTTTGCAGCAAAATGTCCAAACAGAAGTAATGGCAACTCAAAAGGAAAGAAAGGCTTTAAGAAATTCAACAAGCAAGGATCCAAAAGGAACTTTCTCTCTAAAGAAGATAGCTCATCATCTGATGAAGACAATGAAAGTGAAGAAGAAGCCAATGAGAGAGTATTGTTTATGGCCAAGCACAATAAACCCAAGAACAACAAACTAGAGGTATCAAACAACGAAGAAGAAGGATGGACCATAGAAGAATTTTATGAGGAAGCAATCAAGCTTATAAAATATCTCAAGGCGGAGAAGATCCATTCCAATACTCTTGAAGAACAAGTTCAAGGTCTCAAAATTGAAGTTGAAGAACACAAATGCATTGAAGACTCACTTCAAAAGAAGTTGGAAGAAAGCAACCAAGAAAGGGAAGAATTAGAAGCTTCATAGTCTCATACAGAGGGAAGTGAAGAAAGGAAAAACTATCCAAAACTATGCCAACAGCTCAAGGGCATTGGAAGAACTCATCAACAATCAACGATCTTACAACGACAAAACTAGCATCGGTTACAAAGAAGAAGAAACAGGACCTTCTACAAAAAAATACAATGAACATATGAGATCTGACATGCATGTAGACTTCATTGGACAAGATTCACAAGAACAGCCTTGGAAGACAATTCTTTGATGAAAATTTCCATCCAGGTACCAACATATTTTTTATGGCTACTGTTATTCATGTGGAAAATTTGTTCATAAAGCTATAGAATGTCGCACATACCCTAGGAATGAATACAATTCCAGGAGATCTGTCAAATATGAACCTCCCAGGGCTCAGCGAAACATCAATAGATTTGAACATTTAAGAAATAATATTGAATGTTACAAATGTCGAAACTTTGGACACATAGCCAAAGACTCCAGACTTGAAAATCCTCCAGAAGAATCTTCGAAGCCACAGAATGAACGAACATGGAAGAAGAAGAAGAATGATAATTTTTCTCTCGCTCTCAAGGCTCAAAAGAACAAAGATGTGTGTTATGTTCATAGCGGTTACTCAATGTATATGACTGGAGATAGAAATAAATTTGTATCTCTGAAAGAGAGAAGGATGGAACCATGTCCTTTGGAAATTATGGATCTCAATAAACAGGTGATCAAGTATTGTCATTCTCTTTAAGCAAAGATGTTTCAGTTAAGAATGTTCTGATATTGAAACATGAATCACAAGAAACAACAGCACAAATGTGTGATCGAGGACACACAATACTATTCAACTCCACGAAATGTGAAATCAGGAAAAGCGTGTATGGTGAAATTGTGGCTATAGCAAGTCGAGCTCCAAACGACATATATGTTCTGGATGAAGCAACTAACGCATGTCTAATAGCTAAAGAGGATGATACAATAATTGGTAGCAATGATGATCGACTAAGTAAGAAGTTTGCTACAAAGGTGCAAAGTGATTTCGAGATGTCTTTACTTTTTGAGCTGACATACTTCTTAGGGCTTCAAATATCTCAGCAAGAGAAAGGAATATTTATATGTCAAGCAAAGCACATCAAGGAAATTATTAATAAATTTAAAATGGAAGATTGCAAACCCATACTTACTCCAATGGTAACGGGTTGTAAATTGAGCATAGACGACTCATCTAAGGATGTGGATCAAAGGTTGTACATATCTATGATTAGTAGTCTTCTATATGTAATAGCCTCCCAACCAGATGTTATGCAAGCAATTGGACAGGTAGTAAGATTCCAAGCATCACCAAAAGAATCACATATTAAGTATTCACCAGCATTGGAATATCTTCACCAGAAGCTTGGGATTCTCCCAAGTTCTCATTAGATTTTCCTTTTTCAGAATATAAAGGCGGAGTGGAAGTAGATTACAGGTCTGTAGGACAGTTGTGTGTCAGGGGGAGTGGAAGTGTGTACAAGTCCATAGGATGGTTGTGTTTCAGGGGGAGTTACCCTTTGCCATTGATGTCAAAGGGGGAGAGAATTTTGTAGGAAGAGGTGTCATGATTGCAGGGGGAGTACTTGTGTTGCCATCAACGCCAAAGGGGGAGATTGTTGATCAGTGGTTGTCATTGATGTCAACCCAAGAAGCACCAGGGGCTAACCCAATATTGCATGGAAATTTTTACCTAAAAAATTAATATACTCTGGGTCAATAATGCTTTTTATGGTTTCTACTTGTCGAGATGTTTCCGTTGATATATGGCACACCATGTAATTCTTCACGGTTTGAGAGATATTCATGTTTGAAGTTTGTACCCCCATTTATTGGGCTAAAACCCCATGTGGTTGGGGCATGGGTCATTGAAAAGTCATAATTAATATTTTTTAAGCTCCTAAAATCCCTCCCACGTTCACTTGTTGAAGCCCCTCTCAACCTAAGCATTTATATAAATTGTGATCCTCATTTCCCCCTTATGCAAGGGATTTTTCCATCTGAAACAGGTCATTGTGGAATTTTCGCTCTAAATTTTTTTCTACGAAGGTTTAGAAGCTAACAATTTTATGAGGTGAAGCTGAAATCCTGAGAAAACTGCTGTAAAAATTTTAGATCAAGGTGCGCAACATTTTTGGAGATATGATCTGTGGAAGTCAAGGTTTTTGCAGGCTCTTGAAATTCATTTCAAAGAAGTGACCATGGTAAAATCGTCATAACTTTCTCTCTGAGTATCAGATAGGAATTCCGTAAAAATTGATAAATAGTGCACATAATTTAGTGCTCTCTCTATCAAATTCAGAGCTGAATGAAGAAAAAGTGACACGTGGTATGTCGTACAAGTTTGCTCTTATGAAACAATCCATAATTAGGGCATTGTGAGAGAGTGGGTATAACTCTCTCTTGAAGAATCCAAATTGGGTCAGACCTGTGGCATTGGAAAGATGACTCAGAGGAATACTACAAGACTAAAAATCAGATATTGAGGATTTGAAATAATAGATATACACCAGATTCAATATCAAGCTCGTAGAAGGCAAGAAAAATCTAGATCATGTGTTGCCAAGGGTTGCAAAGGACCAAAATTTCTATGGTAGCAAAGAAAATCAAGGTGCAGCAGAAGGTAGCATGACAAGAGAAGAAACCAAGGTGTATAATAGCAGCAAGAATTTCATCATATGAAGTCTTCAAGTGGGCAACACTACATACAATCATTGTAAAGGTATCATTGTACTAAGTCATTGTAAATACATTATTGTAAAAATTGTACTAGTGTCTATCTGCCAAGGGTTGAAGAGGAAGTGTTGGGAGGTCTAGGATCATCATTAGGTATTTGTGTCATAGTTGGGGTTATGGTCTAGTGTGTCTTCTTCTTCTACATCATTCTATATCATTGTAAAGTGGACCATTTTCACTGGTACGGGAGTCCATTCTTATTTTATTCTTCTATAGGGTGGTAGGGTGGTGCTAGGGTGAGTTGTAGCTCATTGGGTGTTGGGGCATCCGTTCAGTTGACTACTGAATAATCTCGGGCGTTGGAGCGTCCATCCGGTGGGAGATGGAGAAGAATTCTTTTCTAGATTCTAGGAAGTTGGAGCTTTATTTTCAATTGGAGTTGAATATTAAAGAATTATTAGAAAAGCATTAGGTGGTTTTTGTCCCGAAGTGGGTTTCCACCTTAAAAAATGTGTGCATTTGTGTTCCTCTTGTTTGATGCCTATCAGTGTATAAACATGTGTAATTACAAGACAACTAATATATAATTGGAAAGGAATCTTGATTCACCCCCACCCTCTAGTGTTTTCAATAATTATCTGGTTTTTATGTGTTTTCCTTCTGTTGATTTGTAAGTTTAGACATGGCACTAAACAGATTTTTATTTTTTCTTCTGTTGCTACTTACTTTTTCTAGTTATGGTGATATAACCACCATTGTATCGTATCCATCTTATCGCATTCCCTTGGGTTGTATTTAGGTTCAAAGGAACTCCAACTAGTTCCAATTCCCTCACAATCCTCTTGGCCAACAACATAAATTTAATATATGTGGGTTCCCCACCCCAATGACCCTTTTTTAGTAGAATCAGTGCCCCTGTTATGGTAATTGTATATCTGCCATATCAGCCTAGGAGTGGACCTAGAGTATTTGCAGCCACAATTTCTCCCTACCACCATTTTCTGGAAGTTTATTATGTTAGGTCATAAACTATCCCAGTATAAGTCTATTCTGTTAGGTCATAGGCTGTCCCAGTTGGACATGATGTCAAGGTGTTGCCATGGTGTAATCATGCTTGGGAATGATGTCAAGTATTAGTCTAAATTTAACATTAAACATGGTGTATTTTTTAATGGACATAAATCTTTGGTGGATACCCTATATTCTTCTTGAATGAGAGGAAGTACAACCCAAAAAATTAATCCCGATCTCTTCTTCTTGATATGACGAAGGAGCGAGGTTCCCAAGAATTATTCAAGTGTAGAATGATTCAAGAGAGATTCTCAAGGTGACTAACTGTAGCTTTTTTTGAATATGAATTTAGATGCCACTACAATGTTTCAAGCTATTAGCTTCAAAATTTCCTTCTTCTCAAATCAACAAGTTTGGAGCCTATTTCTTTAGATATTTGAAGCCCTCTTAGAGATTTCATACTCTATAGGACTTCTTCTTCCATTTGTTAACTTCTGAAGTAGATCCAGCTCAACCTTGAACCTTTGAATAGGGCTTAATGTAGTCACTAGAGACAAGGGCTAAACTTCACATCTAGTGGCTCAACACTATTACCATCACTAACTTTTTTCCCATTGACCACTAAACTAATGGACTTATTCAACTTTGGTGTTTGTTTTAACCAACTGAAATTATTTGTGCAATTTTCCTTTAAAATTTTGCAAGAGATAGTTGATTCATGGAGTCTTTTACACTTTAATGGTAGCATATGACTAATTGGTATAATTTGTGTGATTATCATATAAGTTTGGTCTTTATATGAGATATTTTCATCACTTGAGTGTGCCACCATGCTAAGCACTAGTACAAATACATTCCATTCTTGATATGGTAAGATTCTTGGACAAGAAGGCTAAGATGATAGTGGACTACTACCTTCATTTGTTGTTGCTACTTCTCCTGATGAATAGGCCAACACCAACATGTCTTTGGTTTTAAAGATGGTCTTGATGGTGATGGGCCTTTCCATTTTTCCATCAAAGTCTTGTCCATTATGATTGGCCTCTATGTATCTATAATGGTGTTTATAATTCCTTGAATTTCCTAATCCTTGTTCATCATAGCCCATTTGCTTTAGGATCTTGGAACTAATGCCTCTGTTATGCTTTTTCAAAGTCACCAATCTGCACTATAGAAATGTCTACAGAAAGTGAGCTTAAAAAGGTGGTTTTAGTCATGGTGTTGGCTTTAGAAATGGAAAGGAAGGTGGTATTTCTTCCTCGTAGTCTTGGACAACTGCTAGGAGCCTTTCCAAGGCAACCTCCTTCTCCACTAACTCTTGTTGTAGTTGTACCATCATTTGAGTGAACCCACTATCTTCCCAACTATCCATGTATATGACCACCTCACCAAGGCATACAAGCTTCACTCTGTGCTTATCCCAATCAACAATGACTGTAATGAGAGAATCTTGATATTCATCAAAACTTCTTCTTTAGTAATGGAAATAGTTTGGTAGAGGTCTCAAAGTGCCTCTCCATATTTTCCATCCTCCGGTTGAACATTTGGACCTTCTCTTTCAAGTGTTTTTTCTCCTCTCGAGTCTTAACATCGTTGTCTCTTAAGTCTTCCAATCTTTCTCTGCCTGCTTTGCCCATGTTTAGGCCTGCAATGTTCTCTTCATAGTTTTAGAATTTGAGTCACAATCAAGGATGCAGCTGCTCCTATACTTTATGATCCATAAATGGACTTGTAGTCTACTTACCAACACAGATTCATTGTGGAAGTTGTAAATATGTTCTCTATCTTAATGTTAGATAGAGGACTCTGTATTTAGAGAGGATATTGGGTCTTTTCCCTTTGCATTGTACAAGGATCTCTACTATCTTTTCCCTCTGATAGTTAGTGACTATCATCCAAGAGGCTAAATAAATAAATTTCACATCACCTAGCTGAGAGTTTGGGTCCAACACATTCATAGCAAGTAGTATTAAATTATCCATATAAAAGTTTTCCATCTTATCCCTATCTTGAATGTTACACATAAGGAAAAAATCAATGAATGTTTTGATGTTTTGGAAAGGAGGGGATCCTTGTTGGGCTAATACTCTAGTCTAAAATTGGCACCATTAGTATTTGACGAATAGAGAGTATGTTTTTAATGGATGTCTAGAGTGTGTCTACTAGTTTGTCCAACCTTGCTTTTGATCATCCAAATACATTTCTTGAAAATTTGTTAGCTGCCTTATTGATGTCTGTGAAGCTGCATCAATAAACATCAAGAAATGTACTGATCCCCTTAGTGTTATCTACCTCTCTGTTATCAACGATCTGGAAACTACTTGCAATGGAAAATGATTGATTTACCCTAGGATTAAAGCCCATAAATTTGTTTTGGCAATAAAATATACTTAATAATAATTGAAAAATGTCTATTTTTACCCCAGAAAATTGATGATAAAAATTCCTGAAGATGCTTATAAAATATTACGATTTATTGTTGGCATGAGTTCATCTATTATAAATGCCAAAAAAATTTATGTTTCTACATATTCAAATTATTGCAGCTTTAGCTGCAATATGATTGTTTATTCTTTGCTACTCTTGTGCATATTATTGTGTGTGTAATATAAAAAGAATTTTCTTAAAAATCTGCCTGAGAATTAAATTTTTCTTAACCTTGGCATGCAGGAACATCAAGATGCAAGCAATCCAGTCCTAGAAGTTGAATGCAATTGTGTGACCTTCAAAATACCCAATGATAGTAGAGTCTCAAAAAATTTGAAAGCTGCTGAGGTGTGATATTTTCCATTATTGCAATTAGTATGAGGTTTGAAAATTCACTGAGTTTGTAGATAAGTGAATGTAGCATTGTTCTCAATTTCAGTTAACCAACTGAAATTAATTGTGAATTTATCCTTTAAAATTTTGCACAATGTAGTTGAGTCATGTAGTCTTTTACACTGTAATGGTAGCATAATACTAATTGGTATAATTTATGTGATTATCATATATAGTTGGTATTTATATGAGATATTTCCATCACTTGAGTGTGTAACCATGCCAACTTACTAGTACAAAGACATTCCATTCTTGATATGGTAAGATTCTTCGATAAGAAGGCTAAGATGATAGTGGACTACTACCTTCATTTGTTGTTGCTACTTCTCCTGATGAATAGGCCAACATCAACATGTCTTCGGTTTTAGAGAATGGTCTTGATGGTGATGGGCCTTTCCATTTTTCCATCAAAGTCTAGTCCATTATGCTTGGCCTCTATGTAGCTATAATGGAGTTTAGAATTCCTTGAATTTCCTAATCCTTGTTCATCATAGCCCATTTGCTTTAGGATCTTAGAACTATGTCTATTTTAAGATCTATTATAGATCATATCCCAAATTCTTACAAATATTGACATAGGTCATTTTTCTCATCATCAAGGGATTTATCATATATACATTTTACTAATCCAAAAACGGTTGTCAATCTCTACTACCAGGAGGCTACTTCAAGGGATTTCAAGTTTGCTCAAATGAGGCTTCTTCAATAGCACTTCAAGTCTTCAACAATATCTTTAGAAATGCTTCAAACAAGGTCTTCTGTGAATGCTCCAAGAATTTCTACTCTTATAAAAATAGATTTCACTCATCAAATCACTTAGTATCCAATCTCCAATGTAGCGACTCGTGAAATCCTTTGTTGAACTAGTTCTTCACTTTATCCCCTATCTAGCACTCATGTTCATAAGCTAAGACTTGACCCTCTTTGGGATCATATAATACCAATGTGAATTATTGAGGCTATGCTGCCCTAAAACAAAGAATAAATAGAAATAATAGTCCCTTCTCAACATCATGACAATCTTAAGAAAACAAATAATTGTCTCCCTATTCCACAAGTGATGCAATACTTTTTCAAACGTAAATTCAACCTTAGGATCTGAACTCTTTCTCACATATTTTTGGTATACTTTCTCAAAGATAATCGACAGGGTCTTGGCCCCTTAGAGATGCCTTTACCTCCAAGAAAAAAAAAATCGCTTAATTTTCACATAAATTACTTCATACTTTTGGTCTTATGCCTCAGAGATGAATCAAAAATACTTTGGTCTTTTTAGTACAGAGATGGATCACAAATAATTTCGTTCCTTTAGGAGATATTCCAAAAAATAATCTTGTTTCTAATCTTAGTCCTTATTCATGGTCTTCTTTTCACTTTATTTTCTTATCTTCTTCTTAATTTTTGGACGAGTGAAGGCTAAAATGGAGGAAAGTTTGACCTCTATTTATACTCGTTCGAACCTATTGAACTATAATCTCTTTTTGAGAAGGCGAATATATCTTTAGTGGAGGAGCCAACCTATCTATGTTGGAGCTAACCTATACAAGTCTGAAATAGGCTTCAAATTTGGTTCTTTGATCTAGCTTATTCCATCCTTAACAAATTGTAGGAGAAAGTAAACCATTAGGTGGAAAAAAGTACCCAATGAATTCATTTGCCATCACATTCCACATTTTTTATTTGTTGACATATGTGAGATCCAAGCAATGTGTTGGTATTTATAACAAACACTTTGATAAAATATGGTTATAGTGCATCCAAAATATACTTGTATGTTTCAACAACAACCCTTTAAGTCTTTGTACAAATTTTCATTCAAAACAAATTTCCTTAATTTTTCTTGATAATCCTTTTGTTTGGCATGTCAGGGGTGCTATGGTTCCATAAATAATGTTGGATCCAGGTGGAAACCTCACTGCAGGTAAGCTTTACTTCAACAAATTCTTCTATAGGTGGTATAGATTGCCTCCAAGATACTTCAAATAAGCTTCAATGGATTTATTTAGAAGTATTCAATGGTATTTTTAACATATCTTCCAACGTACTTAGGTCAAGAATCTAATCTATTTCAATTAGTCTCCAAAGTCTGCTATAAAAAAAAAAAGATCCACTACAGATCATATCCCACATTTAGTCTTAGATTTTCATACGTCAAGTTTCTCATCATCAAGAGATTTATCATAGATACACTTTACTGCTCCAAAAATGGTTATCAAGATCTGTTACCAAGAGGATACTTCAATGGATTTCAATTCTGCTTAAATGAGGTTTCTTCAACAAGGCTTCAAGTATTCAACAAGATCTTCATCAATGCTTCAAGCAAGGTCTTATATGAATGCTCCAAGAATGTCTACTCATATAACAATATATTTCATTACTCAAATCACTTAGTATCCAATCTCCAATTTAGTAGCTCCTAACTTCCTTTGTTGAATTAGCTCTTCAATTTGTCCCCTGCCTTGCACTTGTTTTCATAAACTGAGATTCGACAATCTTTGGGAACATATAACACTAGTGCACAATAATGAGGCTCTACCACCCTAAAAAAAAGAGTAAATAAAAATATTTGTCCCTTCTTAATATGGTGACAATATTAAGAAAACAAAGAATGTAGAATCCTCTTCCATAAATTTAGATTCATATCATATCTATGTCTATGATGTCGGCAGTTTATGAGCTGCAAATTGTGGTGCTCGTCTATCTTAATTGCTAGGGGCCAGATCTGATGGGTAACTACTATGTCAAGGATGCTCAAACTTGCTACAAGTTTCATGTCTGCATCATAGATAGTTTAGTTCTTGGTGTGTAGCTCCAAGCCACCCTTCAGGTTAAGAATGCTTTTTTTTTTATTTCAGAAAATTGTTTATGGGAGTTTTAGATCACTAATCTCAAGTGACGAGGTTGGAAATATGATGTGGTAGAAATCATTTTTAGTGGAACGGTGTGGGTTTACATGAGATATCTTAGTGAAGGGTAATTTTTGAAGGCTGGATTAAGCCAATTTAAAATGCCTTATACTGTTTCTTCCTCAGACTTGAATTTTATTTGAGAACTATTTCTAATTTTTTGGTTTTGACAAAGAACAAAGTGCTCCCGATGGTGTGTGAAAACCACTTTGAAATTTCCTATAGGAAATGAATTTTCAGAGTTATCTGAGATGAAATCATGGATAGCAAGGTGACGAATCCGTATCCCATAGTTTGGGAGACTATGAAGGTGCGGATGCTTCATATTTCTGCGGCTCTTTTAATGGCCATTTCTTGTGGAAGGCAGTGCTTGTTAGAAAAAGTAGTTTATTATTTCAATCCGATGTATTCAGCTTGCTTTTGTTTTCTCTATTGTTGTCTCCTTGTACATTGATTGATATTCCTTTGCCTTATTTACTATTGTGTTTTTGTTTGCACTTGAATTGACGAGGTCTAGTATTGAAGTAGAAACTAGGCTACTTTATTTGGTCATCAGGATACTCTCCGTGAGAGAAATTCAGTTATTTAAGACAACTAAATCCTATTTGATTCTTTTTCTTGCTATGTTGTTGTAATACATCTTTACTGTTGGATATTGGGGGACACATTATATTTTGGTTTTTAGTCTCTGGTTAATATGGATAAAGGTTTTTATTTTAGATTGTTGGACAACTATGATGACCATATCATTTTAGTGAATGCGGACATGATCGCAGAAATAACATCTAAGGGGTTGAGTTGTCCAACTTCCAGTATAAAAATAATCTTATCTTAATTTTAATGATCAAGGATAAAGTTAATGCAGGGGTTCTTTTTCTGTTCATTAGGACAAACTGCTTGATTTTTTTATTATTTCGATCCAAACAAAGGATATTTTCCTCTTCATCTTCTTACCCTGCTAAATTTGTTGTTCATAGCAGGACATTGGAGCAATACATCATATTTCCTTTCAGTCTCAAATTAAATGGAAAATGGTTTTCAATTTTGATCACCGGGTCACTATGATAACCTCAATGTTTTCAATGAATGCAGACATGATTGCAGAAAGAACATCTAAGGGGTTGAGTTGTCCAAGTTACAGTGTACAAATTTTAAACATTCCTATCTCAACTGCTATGATAAAGGCAATTTGACGTGTAGGTAAATCTTTTTGCTGATTTATAAGGTGGTGCTGAAGCTGGGTGAGAAACCCTTGGGTGATCACATAGGGCCAATGTATAGGAGCACATGTAACCTTGTGATGTATTTTCCCCTACTTTTTTTCTGTCCCATTAATGAGTGTATATGATTTGTCAAACTGGAATTACCGGATGGACACCCATTTGCTCTCTCTTCTAGAATGAGCACTAATAATTACATAGTTCTTAACTGAGCCTTGTACAACTTGTAGGTAATTCTTGTACAGTTGATATAGGACGAGTTTCCACAGTAATTTTACATTTTAGAAAATTCATTTTTTCTTGGTCACATTTCTATTACTTGGAATCTTTGATTAGATTACAATATAGATAAATGTATACACAATACAAGATCATGTGAAGGTGGAATTTTATATTTTTTGACATATAAACTGAATTTGTGAATGACAGCTATGCAGGCCTTTGAAGCATTGCCATAGTACTAGATGAAATGCATGGTAGCACCCTAAAAAGAAAAATCTGGGATTTGTCTTTCAGGGCAACTCCTTGTGATGGGTAATTTTCTTTTTGAGGGCATGAAGGGGGACAATATTTGGGAACATATAACACTAGTGCACATTAATGAGGCTCTACCGCCCTAAAAAAAGAGTATATAAAACTAGCAGTCCCTTCTTAATATGGTGACAATATTAAGAAAACAAAGAATGTAGAACCCTCTTCCATAAGTGATCCTCTTCCATAAATTAGGATTCATATCATATTTGTGTCTATGATGTTGGCAGTTTATGGGCTACAAATTGTGGTGCTCATCTATCTTAATTGCTAGGGGCCAGATCTAATGGGTAAATACTATGTCAAGGATGCTCAAACTTGCTGCAAGCTTCATGTCTACATCATAGACAGTTTAGTTCTTGGTGTGTAGCTCCAAGCCACTCTTTAGATTAAGAATGCTTCATTTTATTTCATAAATTTTTTTTATGGGAGTTTTAGATCACTAATCTCAAGTGATGAGGTTGGAAATATGATGTGGTAGAAATCGGTTTTAGTGGAACGGTGTGGGTTTACATGAGATATCTTAGTGAAGGGTAATTTGTGAAGGTTAGATTAAGCCAATTTAAAATGCCTTATACTGTGGCTTCCTCAGACTTGAATTTTCTTTGGGAACTATTTCTGATTTGTTGGTTTTGACAAAGAACAAAGTGCTCCCGATGGTGTGCCAAAACCACTTTGAAATGTCCTCTAGGAAATGAATTTTCAGAGTTATCTGAGATGCAATCATGGATAGCAAGGTGACCAATCCTTATTCCATAGTTTGGGAGACTATGAAGGTGCGGATGCTTCATATTTATGCAGCTCTTTTAATGGCCATTTTTTGTGGAAGGCAGTCCTTGTTAGCAAAAGTAGTTTATTATTTCAATCCAATGTATTCAGCTTGTTTTTTTTTTCTCTATTATGGTCTCCTTGTACATTGATTGATATTCCTTTGTCTTATTTACTATTGTGTTTTTGTTTGCACTCGAATTGACGAGGTATAGTATTAAAGTAGAGACTGGGCTACTTTATTTGGTTGTCAGGATACTCTCTGTGACAGCAATTCAGTTATTTCAGACAACTAAATCCTATTTGATTATTTTTCTTGCTATGTTGTTGTAATACATCTTTACTACTGGACATTGGGGGAAACATTATATTTTGGTTTTTAGTCTCTATTTAATATGGATAAAGGTTTTTAGTTTAGATTGTTGGACAACTATGATGACCATATCATTTTAGTGAATGCAGACATGATCGCAGAAAGAACATCTAAGGGGTTCAGTTGTCCAACTTCCAGTATGAAAATAATCTTATCTTAATTTTAATGATTAAGGATAAAGTTAATGCAGGGGTTCTTTTTTTGGTGAGCAGGACAATCTATTTGAGTGTTTTATTATTTCGATCCAAACAAAGGCTATTTTCCTCTTCATCTTCTTACCCTACTCAATCTGTTGTTCACATCAGGACATTGGAGCAATACATCATATTTCCTTTGAGTCTCAAGTTAGATGGACAATGGCTTTCAATCTTGATCACTAGGCCACTATGATAACCTCAATGTTTTCAATGAATGCAAACATGATTGCAGAAAGAACATCTAAGGGGTTGAGTTTTCCAAGTTGCAGTGTACAAATTTTAAACATTCCTATCTCAACTGCTATGATAAAGGCAATTTGACGTGCAGGTAAATCTTTTTTCTGATTTATAAGGTGGTGCTGAAGCTGGGTGAGAAACCCTTGGGCGATCACGTAGGGCCAACATAGAGGAACACATGTAAACTTGTGATATATTTTCCGCTGCTTTTTTTGGGTCCCATTAATGAGTGTATATGATTTATCAAACTGGAATTACTGGATGGACACCCTTCTGCTCTCTCTTCTAGAATGAGCACTACTAATTCCATAGTTCTTAACTGAGCCTTGTACAACTTGTAGGTAAGTCTTGTACAGTTGATATAGGACGAGTTTCCATAGTAATTTTACATTTTAGAAAATTTAGTTTTTCATGGTCACATTTCTATTACTTGGAATCTTTGATTAGATTACAATATAGATAAATGTATACACAATCCAAGATCATGTGAAGGTGGACTTTTATATTTTTAACATATAAACTGAGTTTGTAAATGACAGATATGCAGGCCTTTGAATTTGTTAGCCATACATAAATTTTGTCATAAGAAAATGATGGCTAAAATAGGCCTTGAGCCTTCAAGAGATCATTTTCATACAAAAATCAGTCTTTCTTGAAGGTTGTTGTTCCCCCATTGTTGTTTCTTAATTACTGTGCCTTTAAAACAGTTTTGTTCCCTCAAAAATCCAACAAGAAATCTGTTGTTCCCTTTAAAACTGTTTACTAAACAACCCCTTTTCATCACTTCATTCACTCATTTTGGTCCTTTTCTACTCTTCATTTTTTCCTAAAAAAGGCCCTTTCTCTCCTTCTAATTTTCCTCCATTATCCTCAGAAACCTTCAAAATTACCTCTCAGTTCATAAAAATTCCCTTTTAAATTATTAAAAAACCCTTTGTAATGATTTAAAAACCCTCATTCTGCCTATTGGAACACTTAAAAACACCTAAAAAGGTTTCATTTTAGGCATTTTTTACCCTCAGGCTTTAGCCCCTTTTTGGCCTAGCTCTAGCCCACTATCCATCATATGCCCAAACCCCACGACCGAATGCTAAGCGCTCATCACATCGCGCCTTTTAACATCACATCACACAAATCGATGATTCCTTACCCCGCTTCCTTTTCCCATCCCGCCAATGCGATAAGTCCCTTCTCCCTTAAAAGCCCCTAGTCACATATTGCAATAGGTGACCATTTCCCAGGCCTAACCTTAGCCCTCATCACATCACTCCATCGGCTTATCCCTTCCACTTTTCTTTTCCCCCTCCACGACGATGTGCCAATGTGATAAGCCTTCTATTTTAGGAGCTTCAACTGCAGTGATGCTTCAGCCCTAGGGATGTAGATCACCATTTGTATTTTGGTGTATTTACATAAACCCTTCCCAGGTTCTCTTGGAAAGGTTTCTAGGAGGTTGGATCTTCATTCCTAGCATTATTTAAGCTATATAACAGTAGATATACATGAATATATCTTTATGTAGCAGTTTATGCCCTAAAACGGTGTTGTCTTAGCTCAGGACATTTGCATGGCAAGTATTTCTCATGTGATGGCATATTTTTTCTTTTAGAGGCTTGTTTTGTATTGCTTGAGTGACTTGATCCTCAAGATATTGTTCCTATTATTTGTGGATATGTTTAATAAGATGGTTGTACATTTGTCTCATATCATGGTGTGTTGATGTATTCACTGTTCTTTCCATTATTGTGTTCATGTATTTCTGCTTCCCCATTCAAGAATATTACAGTGGTATCAGAGCATAATCTTGGCTCAGCCTATGGATCTCAGCCATTATGCTATCAGGATATTAAGAAGGAGGAGAAAGAAATCAGGATGATGGAGAGAATTAGTTTTATCTCATCTCTTTTCATATCTATGAAGGACCTCACCAAGGAGGTCAAGCAAAGAAAAATGGAGAGAAGAAGTGAAACCACACTAGGGTTTCAAGATGAAGAAGTTCCATGTACTTACTATCAGCAAAAAGAAGATCCGGTATTTCATAGAGCTCCAAAGAAACATGCTATGCCCTTTTCTTTTGATGACAAGGGGCATGAATATGGAGGAAATTTAGATCCTAATATTCTAAGTGAGTATCTTGCAGAATATAAGTCTCAACCTAAAGGAGAATCTAACTCTCCCACAGTTTATTCAGCTTAAGGAGGAAAGGAGACCTTGCAGCAATAGAAGAAAAGACGGTAATAGATTTCTATTTTCTACCTTTGATGGGTCATCCACATGCACAGCAAGAGCTTGGGGAATGAATTTGGATGCATTTTTCCTTCTACATCTAGTAGTGGAGAAAGAAGCCGTTGAGATTTCAGCGCTGCACATTGAGGGTGAAGAAAACATTTGGTGGTTCAACCATTTGAGTCATGCAAGAGTGACTGCATATGCAGATTTTACTCAAAGGTTAATCAAGAAGTTTGACAAGAAGAAATCAGAGGAGAAGAGGCCTTCACCACCACTTGTTGCATGAGCACTTGCATCAGGAGAAATAACCCTTGCATCTTTGTGAAGTGGTCTTGATCTATTTACATTTGGGATCCCGTGCACTATTTTGAAGATGCATGAGGAGGAGGAGACTTGTACTAGCGCTGATGCAGCCATGGAAGAGCATTCATCATCATTAGTAATTGGGGAAGCCATCACACCGGAAGGAGGAACCCTTGTAGCAATACAAGATGTTCCCAAGCTTTACCAAGGTATGCACATGTTTCCATTTTCTATTACTTCAACACATTATATGGAGGATTGTGGGAATGTACCATTGCATGACCTAGGGTCAAAGTACATTGTTAATTTGGAGCAGAAGACTATCACTGTGCTGAGCAGCCCGGATTTTTTCAAGGAGGAGATATACAGTCATCCTAGTGTATCATTGTTGATCCACACATAACTCTTGGGGTTGGAGTGTATATTCTTGGAGGACGGGATGAGTATTGTCTTGAACAATGCAATTTAGAACTATGTGTTCAACACTTAGCATGATCTTGAAACAGTAGATGCACCATTATGGAGATCATAAACACTGTCATTGAGCAGCAATGATGATTTGGGGGCCCAAGCATTATTGGAGCATTCCAATGACCTTTCTACATGCATAGCAGAGGATAGGCAGACGGTTTATGAGAGACATCTTATCTTCCATTGTTATGATGGATCTTTCTTGATGAGAACTTCATTTCTCAATGAGAATATTTTTCCTTCAGTATATTTGGATTCTTATGGGATCAACTTGGTCATTGAGAAGTGGTCTTCATTTAGATATCTCCAAGAGATTTCTTTTCAACACCCCATGAAATGCAAACATAGAAATCTGATTTGGGAGGATGGTATTCTCCATTGGAGGGATGCCAATTTTGAGCATGATCATAAACACTCACCATTGGTTGGATGGGTGATGTTGATGAGCAAGAGGCTGGGAAGCCACTTGTATATCTATGACATAGGGTAACAGGAGGCAAGGCTGTGTTGGTTACTCTTGAAAGAGTTTGGTCATCATATGACACATTCTATTTCAAAGAGTTGGTTGGTGGATGAGCCTTGGCATGGCACTTGCATCATATGGCAGCAAGGAGTTTGGATGTATAGGGGTGATGTGATATCTTTCATATCAACTATCATGTTGATTCTCCATAGTTTATATGGTGATGATGTGGGGAGGCAACAAGAGTTGTTGTTGCTTTCAAGGTTCTTGAGAGAGTATGGGCTGATTTTCTCCCATACTTTGCATGATATTGGAGGAGTAGGAGATGGCACTATCATGATGCAAAGGGGCTACTCCTTAGCCTTGGAGGATTAGGAGGTACTTCCACTTTGGAAGGAATCTCCCATATATAACAACATTATTATTGATGACTTTGACATGTGGTATGTCAAAGGATGGAGCGATGAAATGACAGGACCCTTGTCACAAAGGCCAATAGTGCTATCACTTGGGAGCTTGGGTTTGTTGATGGATTGTTCCCAAGATCACTTCACATATGAGGCACTTGATGAACAATTAGGAGATGAGAGTGATGGGGTAGTGGGTGGAGACATCTACTACCATGATATGATCTTTTTGACTTGGATGTCCAAGCATAAGAAGAAAGATCTTCATGTAGTACATATTTCATCCCTCTTCATGGGAGTATGGCATACCACTATGGAGGGATCATTCATGGGTCTTGTTATTAGTTTACTCTCATTAGATGGTAAGAAATATGTTTTTTCATTTATTGACCATCAAACATAGTATTTTCATTCTCTTACCATCTCTATACATTGCATTGCTCCACAAGAGGGCAAGCCTCTATTTGGGCTTCCTGGTCATTTTCGGAAAAACATATATTATGGAGATATCCATTTCTTGTATGGATTTAGGAAAGTGTTGTACTATTTCCTATATGCTCAGTTGATATACAATTCCATTTACTATTTACCAGTAGATCAGATGACATGCACAACTAGCAAATTGTTTGAAGACAACTTGCCACATCATATTCTGAAACTGCAGTTGGTAAAACCGCGTTGTGACTACTTGGGAGACTATTGGTACCTTCCAGCACTATGTAAAACCTTCAATACTTCTCTCATTTTTATCCCATATGATGACAATGTCATATTCATTTTATATGGGATGACTTGGGAAAGAACCAAAGAGTGGATCTTTGAGGATCCTATTGCCTTTTTGCTTCATGAAGGCAACATTAATGCAGCCCATATTCAATAGTAGCTCTACAATCATTATAAGTGGAGAGAGAGACAGTGTGAGGTGGACAATTTGTTCCATCATATTCAGCTATGCAGCCCACCTTCTTTGCAAAAACCTAAGGTGGAGGAGATGTTTCATGAGTTGCCATGTTGGAGGGTGACTCACTTTTTGTGGATGATAGCTTGGGGATGGAGGCTTCACATGGGAATGTTAGTTTCCAATATATTTGAGATTCCATGCCTCAAGAAGGTCTCTAGACCACACATAGTTGCTTCTATGGATATTCCACTTGTTCATAATGAGAGACCTTTGGAATTTTCACCAAAGGCATGCTTATACACTTGGGAGGAGAAACTTGGATAATTATTGATGAGACATCATCTTGTTAATTGGAGAAGCTTATCACATGGAGATGCTATAGGAGGAAGAGGAGAGGCTCTTCAGTTCTATCCTTACAGTTGCTAGAGGGCAAGCAACATTTGGGAGGGGAGGACTATATTATTCCTAAATTAGCATACAACTAATTGGAATATTAAATTTTGATTTTTGCTCTTAGATAGAGGAATAAGAAGGTATGGAGACCCATAAATCTCTTTAGTAGGAATAAAAGACACTCCTAGTGTGAATGGAGGTCATCTAAAAGCTATATTGAAGACCCTTAGTTGTGAAAAGGGGCTGGAACATGTTGAATAGGTCAACTTTTACCAAATCAAAAAACATTGTTATTGAGGAGTGGCATTAATGACGGGACAACGCAGATTTGGAGGGAGATTAATTGCATGATGGTGGAAACCCTAATGAGTGGGACCCAAGGTGAGAAGGCTCACATTGTTTATAAGGAAGAGGACGGAAGCTGTATGAGGGTATTTTTTATTATTATTATTTAGATATGTGTGTTTAAACTTTTTCTCTCTTCAATTGTTTAGCTAAGATTGCTGGTGTTGTTTAGCACAAGGTGTTCCCGGTTGGGAATCCCACCTCTTTCCTTGAGAGGCCTCTTGGGAGAGTATTGATCTATCATTTCCACACATTCGACATTCTGGCCAAGCTTCAGTCTTCAACTACAATGCAGTTTCTGTTTAGATTTGTGTTGTGTTGCAGGGTGTTGCAGTGGAGGGTTGAGAAACCCACTTTCTGAGTTAGATTTTCATAGGAGGAAGGATTCCTTCTCTTGGGAGATCAAAAAGGAGGGATTATAAGAACATTTCAGATCCTTGACACCAGGCCAACCTACACTAGTACATTTGGTCAAAATTCTGATGCTTTAGTTCCGACACTTTTGATGTATTGTCGGAAATTTCCCCAATTTTTATCAATTTTTCAAATCCCGCCAACAACTGTCGCGATCCCAACGTTTAGGGACATCGTCGCTATTGCGACGTTTAGGAAAATTGTTGGAATACCAACATTTTGGGACACAACATCGAAAATTATATGTTTCTAAAATATGAGTCGATATTGCGACAGTTTGGGGCAAATGTCGCTAATGCGACATTTAGAGACACTTGTTGGTAGTGCGACGTAATTGGGAACAAACATCAGTATTGCGACGATTTGAGGACAACTGTCGGTATTGCGACGGGTGGAGGGTAACTGTCGGTGTTCCAACATGTTCACCAAACGTAGGTATTTCGATAGTTTCAGGACAACAATTGGTATTGCGATGGTTGGAGGGTAATCGTCGGTGTTGCGATGTGTTCACCAAACGTCGTAATAGTGATGACGATAAACATTGTAATTTTCCATTCGATTTTAACCATTTTTTTTTAAATGTTAACCTAGTTTCGTAATCTTCATTTTCGATATCCATTCAATTACATGTAGTTTCTACTCTTGACCAAGTTTTCAATCATGTCTGCGGGGTCAGGTCTAGTCGTGTGAGGTCGGGTCGGGTCTGGTCGTGTGAAGTCAAGTTGGGTCGGGTCATGTGAGGGCGGCCAAGGAACATTTCTGAGTTGGGTCATGTGAGGGTGCCCAAGGAAACATTTTCGGGCGGGTCAGGTAGGGTTCGATCAAGTCGTGTCATGTGAGGCCACACAAGGAAACACTTTTAGGTGGGTTGGGTCGGGTCGTGTCATGTGAGGGCACCCAAGGAAACGCGTTCGAGCGGGTTGGGTTGGGTCGGGTCTAGTTGTGTGAGGGTGCTCAAGAAAACGCATTCGGGCAGGTTTGTTCGGGTCGTGTCATGTGAGAGCGCCTGAGGAAAGGTGTTCGAGCGGGTCGGGTCAAGTCAAGTCGTGTGAGGCTGCCCAAGGAAACGCGTTCAATGGAGTTGGGTCGGTTCGGGTCGGGTTGTGCAAGGGCACACAAGGAAACGCGTTCAACGTAGGTCGGGGAGGGTTGGGTCTGGTTGTGTGAGGGTGCCCAAGGAAATGCGTTTGGGCGGGTTGGGTCACGTCAGGACGTTTGAGGGTGCTTATGGAAATGCGTTCAGGTGGGTTGGGTCATGTGAGGGTGGTCGTATCAAAAATTCTAAGTTGTGATCGTCTGTATGGTTTGTACTACACGTTTGTGCGATCTGTTTTCCGTTTTGATCTCCTTCATGCCTTCGTTCAAGCGGGTCGGGTCATGTTGTGTGAGGGCGCGATTGGGAACACATTTAGGTTCGATCGTGTGAGGGAGGCCGTATCAAAAATGGAAATTTATTACAACAAAAATCATAATATGACAGACTCGAGGGTTTCCTAGGACGCTCGAGATCGTGGCGATTGCCGGCGTGTCCGGCAACGGCCAGAGCGAGTTGATGGAAATGTTTCACAGGGCGCCACATGTTCACAAAGACCGTTCACAAAACATCGGAATAATGACATGGATAGAAAACTTAAGAAGCACGACATAAGCTATTGAGATCATCATAATAGCCACCATATGAAAACACCATTTACAAAATGTCAGAACGGTGACGATATGAGGCTTGTTACATATTTAATATATTATTTCATATATTAGTGTGGTAATTTTGTTAATATATATATATATAGATATTATCACAATTAATTAAATAAATAAATCAAACTAGCCATTATTATTCAATTTTAATTTTCAAAATGAAACTAGCCATTATCCTATCGACTAGTTTAGCCATTTCTAAAAAAAAAAAAAAATAAAATATATATAATATATATAAATATATATATATAGAAAGAAAAATAAAATTAATTAATTAATTAAATGAAATGAATACATATATATATATATATATGTATGTAAGAAGAAAAATAAATAAATAAATAAATCAAATAAGAATATATATATATTATCACAATTAATTAAATAATTAATTAGTTACTTAATTAAATAAAACTAGCCGTTATTATTCGACTTTAATTTTCAAAGTCAAAATAGTCATTATACTAACGGCTAGTTTAGCCATAAGATATTCCAAGCTATTAGATCTAGATCTTGGTTAATAATATCTTATTATGCACCATTATCAAGGATAACTCAATATTTTGTTATAAATAAGATTAGGGTTTTCCATTTATTATTTACCTTTGATCATTTTATCATGGTCGAACTTTGATCACTTTTATTTTCTTTTTGCTTATTGAGCTCCCATTGAGTTCAACATGTCTTGGGTTTTCTACACCATTGAGAGAGATAATTGCTAAATACAATTTTTTTTTTCTTTATAGGATAATTTGCATCAATGGAAGAAAACATTAGAGGTGGAAAACAAATTGAAGAGGGTGAAAGGGGTGATGGTAAAGTTTATTTACCTTGCAAAAAATGTTGTATGAGAAATAATGTTAGAGTTTTAATATCAACATCAATAATGCATTGTAGGAAATATGGGCACATTGATGGTGGATCGAATGACTATCGTCCCATGGTAATTAATTATCTATCTTCACTTTGGTTATATTGTAAAATTTTATATTATTTTAATATTTGTTATATATGCACTAATGTTTAATGATTGTTTGTAATTTTCATAAAGGCACAGTTGCCCCCCAACTTTTTGTAGAACCAACTTCCACAGCTAAATAATTTTAGATTAGATGATGTTACACTAGTACAAGAGAATAATGCAGAAAATATTAGTATTAGAATGATGTTGTACAAGGTGAAGAACATGAAGTGAATGATGAAGATGATTTTAATGATCCCATGGAGGTAGAAGATGACAATAATAAGACAATTCACATTAATGATGGGACAAATAAAATGCTCCAAGACTTGTATGGTGAGTTAGATGATGATGGTGTAGATAGTGATGGTATTTATGATGTACCTCTAATTGAAATGTCAAATGAACGACTTTTTGAACACTCAAATGCAACTCTTCTCTCTGCTACATTATTGCTGGTGAACTTAAAGGTTATGAATAATTTGTCGAACATATGTATGACACAGATCCTAAGGTATGAAATATGTATATCTGGTCACATATATGTAAATGTTGATTATTTTTCCTTTTTTTAGCTGTAATAAATGTGTAAAATAATAATTCAATACTTATATATGATTAATAATCTTTACATTAACTAGTTTTTGTTTATGTTGTAGATTGTTGCGTGAATTTTTGTTACCATCGCAAATACTTTACCTTGAACATATTGAGATCTACGTGCTATTATGAAAGACTTTGTAATGGAATATAACACTATAGATGCATGTCATAAAGATGATATTATATATTACAGAGAACATGCGTCGAAAACATAATGTCTGAAATGTGGTACCAGTAGATATCGAATAGATCAACTAGCAAAAGAGGTGCCTCAAAAGGTTCTTCATCATATTCTCATAATTCCACATTTGCAGTGAATGTTCAGGTGTAAGAGCATAGCACATTTTATGGATTACCATTCAAATAATATAAGTGGATATGGTGTTCTTCGAATGCACAGATGCATTTAGGAAATCGAGGAAAAAGATTTAGATTTTAAAAATGATCCTCGTAATGTTAGGCTTTCATTGGCGACCAATGGTGTTAATACATTCGGAGAGCTTAGATCTACTTACTCGGTGTGGCCTATTTTAATTTATCAACAATAACATTTCCTCCTTGGATGTCAATAAAGAGGAGCACATAATGTTGACTATGATTATTCCAGGTATTTGATACATTATTTTTTTGAATGTGTTTTTGTTCTCTCATTGTTTACATAATATATTGTTATTTACTAATTACTTATATATACATATATCATGGTAGTAAATATGTACAGGTATTTTGAACTCTTAGGTAATTACCCAAGTCAAAGATATGAATGTATATATTGAGCCTCTTATTGATGAGCTAATAAAGTTATGGCATGGCATCACTATGTATGACATCACTAAACCAATCAAGAAGAAGAGATTTCAATGTCATGGAATGCTTGTATGGACAATTCATGATGCCCCATGACTAAGACATTTTTGTGGTATGTAATATTTCGTTGCACATTAATATAATATATAATTATCTAAATTAGACATACCATATTGCATGTTTTAAAGATGATCTCATAGTATAATTGGTATTGATCCATCTATTACAGGTCTTCAAACAAAGGGTATATTTGCATGTCCATTTTGTGGCCCTAAGATGAAGTATCATCATTCGCCAGACTTAGGAAAGATGGTGTTTGATGAGTTTAGGCACTTCATCTCTAGGAAAGATAAGTATCGTACTACTGAAAATCACATTTTCAATGATAAAGAAGAAATTGTATTAAAACCACGAAGAATGACACCTCAGTTGTGGAAGTTGGAATATAAGAGAATTAATAATCGTCAATTAGCTGGTACATAATATATATATATATATATATATATATATATATTGTTTATGTAATGTTTGGAATATTTGTTTTAACTAATGAATTTATTTTATTTTTACTTTATAATTATTGTTTTGATTTATTTTATTCTTTGATATCAAGGTCGTGATTGCGGTGAAGGTACTAATATTGTACTTCCACCTGGAATGAAATGTTATCCTTCTCAATTTGTTTGATACAATGCATATCGGGAAGAATGTGATAGAAACATTATGGCGAATCATAGATGGTGCACATGATAGAGATAAAATTGACAAAATTTGTGCTGACATTGAGAAATCAAATCATGCAATGAAAAGTGTGATCAAAAGATCAAATAACAATGGAGGTCGAAATTATAATAATATTCCATGGTTATTAACATAACAACAAAGCAATGATGTAAAAGAGGTCATTAGAAGAATTAAATTTCCAACAAGTTTTTCTTCAAACATAAATAATATCTTAACAAAGAAAGGTGACTTTAGTGGGGTGAAAACACATGATTGGCATACCTTTGTTAAGGTAATTTTTTTGGTATACATTTTTGTATGTTATTTCTTGAACACATCTTTCAAATTTTCCTTTTTTATGTTTAATTCGGAAACCAATAACGATTCATTTTTTATTGTTATAGTATGTTCTATATGTATCTCTCCCAAACAACTTCGACAACAATGTCAAACAAGTTTATATATGGTCTTAGTAAATACATGAGGTAATTAGTTTTGATTTATACGTAAAATCTCGCTACAATTTCTTTTTTTACTTAATGACATGATGTGTTAATTTACTTGTAATGAAATATATATTAAGTTTCATTGAAATAACCTTGCGTAACGATGTGCAGATGGTTGTCATTGAAAGAAATCCATCAAGATGAAATAAAGTATTGGAAGAGAGAAATTCCTTGGCTAATGTGTGAAATGAAAAAGTATCTACCTTGAACATTTTTCAATGAAAAATAACACTACTTGATACACCAAGTTGAGGAGATTGAAATGTGAGGACCAGTACACACAAGGTCAATGTGGATGGTGGAGAGGCACCTGAAATCCTTGAAGGTTTTGGTTAGACAAAGAGCACGACCTGAGGGTTCAATGGTGGAGGGATATGTGGTATATGAATCCATGGTGTATATTAGTCATTATCTTCCTATATTAGTTGCACCAGCTATGAATGTGGTGGATTTCATTTGGGAGGTGAACTCCATCAAAAAATTTGAAGTGGAGCACCTATTGGGAAAAGGTAGAATGAAGAAAGTGAGAGGTAAAATATTTATTATGTATAATACATATAATGTTTCATTTTTTTACATCATCTATATGATCATATTCATTTAAGTCTTATTCTTTCATCATTTATTAATTAATATAATTTACGATGGTTATAAGTTATATTTAATATTGGTGAATTAATGTTTTTTTATTGAGGTGCTCAAGATTATGACGCACTACTTTTATAAATTGCAAACAATATTGAGTGGATGAGTGAATGGATTGAAAGATGTAAAGCAAGTAACGACGATAGGTTATCATGGCAATGACTATCTGAATTGGTTAGAGAAGCATGTCATAATGGAGATGGAAAAGTTACGAACAGGGAAATTGATTTAGCATATGGTTTGAAAGATAGAAAGGTAAGAAATTAATTCACCTATTTTATTCATTACTTATTTTATATTATATTTATAATGTGACAACAAGTTTGACTTTTCAGATAATTTTCAAGCTGTGTAAATTATATGATTAATTATCAATTGAGAATGCATCTTTTTCATGTTTGGCATATTGCAGTTGAAACACCACAAGGCTATGTGGTGCACTGGTCATAAATTTCACATTAAATAGTTGGATGATAATAGGAAAACTTCTGATAGTGGGATAGCTGCAGTATTCCATGTCACTAATGTTTCCTCCAAGAGTGACAAACATCCTCAAGAATCTGAAAATAGATATTATGGGTTTTTAGATGATATAGTTGAGTGTGACTTTAATTCCTTAAAATTAGTTTTGTTCGATGTCAAATGGTATAGGCTACGAATGAATGTACGTGATGATGATAGAAATCTTATTCAACATGACAATGGATTTCCAATGGTTGAAACATCGTAGTTTGAAGAAGGAAAAGATCGCTATGTTTTTCCAAACCAATGTGAACAAGTCTTTTACTCAGAGGTTCCAGGTGAGAACAGATGGTCATTTGCTATTAGATGTGATCCAAGAGGAAGGCCAGTAGAGTATACTGTAGAGGAAGAAGATGATATTGATCAAGAAGAATATGATGCAGTGGCAGATGAGCAGGAAGATGCATTGACATATGAAGAAGATATAGAAGATGAACCAAGCGTAGGAGACGAGGCAACAATTATTGATGATGATGTTGATGAGGATATTATTTAAAATGACATAATTGATGATGATGATGACATGGTCGATCATTTCAACAACGTTTCTGAATCAGATGTTGGTATAGGTGTCGATCAGTTGGATGAAGATCAAGAAGATACATAAGAAGAATATTGATACATATGTTTTGTTCGAGTATGCGCTGGTATGTTATAAATTTATATTTTAATATGTAGAAATTATGGTCTTTAAATAATTTACTAATTATGTGGGTTTATTGTGAGCTTCCACCTTCACGTGGTTGGCCCTATTTAGTAGAGAATAAATTATTCTTGAAACCAGAGAAGCTCATTCATCTTTATTTGCATTATTGTAAATGTCATCATTGTTGTCAGATTGTTAGGCGCCAAAATTGCTGAAATTGTTAGAAAACATTAAAATTGCATTTCTTTTAGGAACTGTCCAAAGAGGCCATAATTTTGTCCGGATGACCATTTTCTTGCTATAATATGACAATAAATTGTTCAAAAATTCCCACTATGGTAGTGTTTAAATTGTTCTTTTGATGACGAAAATGGATTCAACACCATCAAGGACCCTTGGGGCACCCAAAATCTTGAAGATTGACAACTATAACCTAGATTTTCAATAACTTCCACCAGATTTTCGCAAAATCATGCTAGAATTTATATTGTTTTATGGATGAAATTCTAGCTTCATTAGACTACGTGTTTCTTTTATATGAGGTTTAAGAATCTTCCATATATCTTGTGTTGTTAGAATGACATGATAACATTTAGCCATAATGTAAACACATGATTTCATTGTTTTATTCCCAGTTGTCCTCCTACTTATTTGTATTTTATGTTTATAATCTAGTGGAGATTATATGAGCTTGAGGTTGTGGCCTTTCACGCTTATCACAAGGATGCATGGGGTTAATTAAATGATCATTCATTCACATGTATCTATCATTTTAGAAATTACACAAGGAGATATTGACCGAGGAGTTTAAAAAAAGGTTCCTCCCAAGGACCCATGGAATAGTATACCAAAGGCAATACACAAGGTAATGAAATCCCCCCTAAACTAGTCATGTTGATATTCAATATATCAAGTTGATATTCATGTTGATAATATAAAAAACACAAATGTTAGGGAATTTTATGGTATTTAGTGTATCATATCCCACTAAATTTTGTCCCAAATCCTAGGCCATAGAGACCTTAGGACCCCATGGATTGAGTTGCATGGCTATTCATTGCCTAACTACATTTTTTTTTCATTTACATTTTTGGATTGAAAATAATTGTCATGAAGTATATCTGATAGCCTATGGTTGTCTCAAAACACTATGGTTGTTTTTTTGCAAAATGGCCAAATGAATGGTTTTTAACCTAAGAAGGTTCTAAAATTTATTTAACAAGCTAGGTGGAATTCCCTTACGCTTTTGACCATTAATAGAATGATTTTTTCCACAGTGGGAAACTTGAATATATGTAATGAATCAGTTCATATCTTTAACCCATTCATATCTTCAACCCATTCCCTATAATATTTTCTACTACACCAATAACTAATATTTGCTACAAATGACAGAGAGCACGACCATCCCTTCATGTTCTTACCAAGAGTGCATTTGGACCACATCTTCATAAGTCATTTTTATGGATGCCTCCATACATTCACTAATGCATCAAAAGTGCAATAAATAACCCATCTATCTTATGGGATTGACCACTTTGTTCCTCATATAAATTGTATAACACACATCTCTTGATGACATTATGAGAAATCTTTATGACAACATATATGTTAGCTTCCTTTTACAATGTCAGTTTTATTATATATATTTTTAATTTATAAGGGTGGTGGTCACCTTATTGAATATAGACCTCTATTAATAAAACTAATCAATTCCAACTAGAAGAAAATACAAGAGAGTGGGAACAATTTTTGAATGGTGACTCCAATAAAAATCAAGGAGATTGGAAATATTTTCTCTAGAAATGAACACGGTTGATTTATTTTCCATCCTTGACCAAGAGTAATATTGTGCCAATGATGGGGGATATTCGTGATATGCTTGAAACAGAGTAAACACTCTAGCTAACCTATTGACCCATATATAGCTCACTTGTGTTAAAGGTTGCAAAGTTTGATATCCTTGTACTTTTCTTAAGCTAAAGTAGGCGAGATCCAATTATTTGAGGTATTATGAATGATTGAACTCATTTTTATATTTTACATTATTATTTGACACATAAACCTTTTTTTTTTCAAAGATGCATGCTTGAAATATTGTTATCATGATGTAAAGATTGTTTGGATGTTTTTACATAGTTTCAAGTTCCAAATATGAATAAATTTTGAACATGAAATTTGTGATATAGATCTAGTATGCTTTGGCACACAAAAAAAAATTGGAAAGGGATAATAATGCTTGGTTATCTCACAAATTAGTATCATATGTTTTTGGTCCAACAACAAAAATGGAAATAAGGAAAAATATTTATAATTACATAACTATATGGTAAATAGTAATTTTTTTAGTACATGACAAAATGATATATTGTACGGTTATAGGGTAAGGTGAAACTTCTCGATGTTGGGAAAGTGTGATAATACATATTTAATGGAATTATGGTATAACCATGCGCTTGAATCTTGTGACAACATTTAATAAAAGTGTGACATGGTGGAAAGAAATGTGACATTACATCATGAGTTTACATTGGCATAATGTCTAACATTGAAATGTTTGAGGTATATTAATATGAAATTTTTGTGTGGTGAAAAGGTTCGCACATTCTTAGTCATTCAATATAATAGGGTGAAATGAAAGTAAGGATTTAAGTGTTAAATGGGGGCCAGACCACATGCATTATAATATGTTTAGAAATATATATATATATATATATATATATATATATATATATATATAGGTGTGAGGTTAATAGGCCTTGGTCATGAGGATTTGAGGATAATTTGAGAAGCTCAAACGATGCACCCAAACCCAGGAATGAGATGTGATTAATAAAATGATTAAGGAACAAAAAAAATTATAATCCCAT